>FR997850.1:12909231-13139496 GCA_905475405.1 Schrankia costaestrigalis | reverse complement strand
ACCTAACCTAACCTAACCTAACCTAACCTAACCTAACCTAACCTAACCTAACCTAACCTAACCTAACCTAACCTAACCTAACCTAACCTAACCTAACCTAACCTAACCTAACCTAACCTAACCTAACCTAACCTAACCTAACCTAACCTAACCTAACCTAACCTAACCTAACCTAACCTAACCTAGCCTAACCTAACCTAACCTAACCTAACCTAACCTAACCTAACCTAACCTAACCTAACCTAACCTAACCTAACCTAACCTAACCTAACCTAACCTAACCTAACCTAACCTAACCTAACCTAACCTAACCTAACCTAACCTAACCTAACCTAACCTAACCTAACCTAACCTAACCTAACCTAACCTAACCTAACCTAACCTAACCTAACCTAACCTAACCTAACCTAACCTAACCTAACCTAACCTAACCTAACCTAACCTAACCTAACCTAACCTAACCTAACCTAACCTTTTTTTTTTTTTTTTTTTTTGCGTGGGAAAACCTTTTATAGGCCGTCTACCCGCCTTTGGCCCAGGCGGGCAGGTGTGTCGGAGTCCCGAAAGATGGAAGCTCGGTTTACCGACTAAAAACCCACGGTGTTCCTCTCTCACCCAAAATGCCGAGACGGCGAGAAGACTGGCATTACTCGAGCCGTCCCGGCGGGTGCTGGTCCGCAAGATGCGCGGACCCCGAAACTGGACAGGGCAGGACCGTGCCCTTCCACTGTAGAGAGGCGTACGTGGAACACTACGCCGTCCTCTCTGGCCTGCTACTCAACGGCGACAAACTGGCCATAGTTTGCCGCCCGCAGGCCCCTCACGGTGGCTGGAGGTCGTCTCGCGGCGCCCTCCTTTGACGCCCAGATCTGCGGGTTGAGAGGGAGGATGAACGATGACACTCCCTCTCCCTTTCCGCCGCTTCCTTGACGGACAGAACCGTCTCCGCGAATGAAGCGGCGGCTTCCCAAGCACTCTCGCTTCGGACGATCGAACTGATCAATACCGACAGCGAGAGGCTACCCACCCTGACAGCGCCGGCTAACTCACGGCGCGGCTCGTGCCACGCCGGGCACTCCGCCAACGTGTGGTGCGCCGTGTCTTCGGCGCTGTCCCCGCAGTGATGACAACTGGGCGTCTCCTCACGGCCGATTCGACATAGGAACTTGCCGAAGCAGCCGTGGCCGGTGAGCAATTGCGTCAACCGGTACGAGAGGGCACCATGACGCCTCTCTAGCCACTCGTGGAAAACGGGACTTACCGCCACAATCGTGGCGTGCCCGGCACTAGGTCGCGCAAGTCGCGCCGCCCACTCCGCCAACATGTTACGGCGGAGCTGGGACCTCACATCCTCTACTACGCGGGGCGCTGTAGATACGCCCCGCACCAGTGCGTCCTCGCGCCATTGGAAAAGCGACGCAAGGACCCTGGCCTCAAGGTCCCACGGCGGGGATCCGGCAAGGAGGCTCGCCGACTCAAAGGCGATCGTGCGGTATCCTCTGATGCACCTGACGGACATGATGCGTTGCGGAGCTCGCAAAAGGGCGAGACTCCGGTCCGTCAGGTCATCGGCCCAAATCGGGGCACCATAAAGCGCCATCGACCGCACGATCCCGCAATAGAGCCTCCGGCAGGAGGCGTTTGGCCCTCCTAAATTAGGCAAAAGCCGCGACAGACTGGTCGCGGCGGCCGTTAGTTTTGGGGCCAAGCGACGGAAATGCTCCTCGAAGTTCCATCGGCCATCGAGTACGAGCCCAAGATACTTCAAAGTGGGCTCGATGCCGATGCGAACCCCTCCTACCACAATGTGGGATCCCGAAGGTGGACGGTTCCGAGGCCCATGAAAGAAAACGGCCTCGGACTTGTGAAGCGCCACTTCGAGACCCAAACGCCGGATCCTATTCACGACTTGCGCGACTCCAGCAGTCGCCAATATCTGGGCCTGCCGGTGCGTCTTACCCCTCGCGGTGACCAGTGTGTCGTCAGCGTAGCAAACAATGCTGACACCCGCGAGGAGCGCACCCCGCAACGCCCAGTCGTAACCAATGTTCCACAGGAGCGGACCCAGAACCGACCCCTGTGGAACTCCACATGCGATGTCTCGCCGACACAATCCCTCCCGACCCGGGTAGGTAATCAACCGATCTTCCAAATATGCCCCGACAATGCGGCGGAGGTAGGGCGGCACACCATGGTACACTAGTGCCGCCCGAATACAACTCCAAGGCAAGGTGTTGAACGCGTTGGCAATGTCAAGAGAGACAGCCAACAACACCTCGCCCCGGGAAACAGCATCCTCCGCCAGGCTCCTCACGTGCTTTATGGCGTGCACGGTGGAGCGCCCCTGGCGAAAACCAAATTGACAATCCGCCAGGTCCGGCCCAACTAAGGAAAGGTGGCGGACGAGGCGGTCTGCAAGCACACGCTCGAACAGCTTGCCCACCTCGTCCAGCAACACAATGGGCCGGTAGGCAGACGGTGAGTCTGCCGGGCGCCCCTCCTTCTTGAGAAGGACCATACGCCCATGTTTCCACGGCTCTGGAAATCGGCCCCTCTCAAGGCACGCCGATAGGAGCCCTAATAGTCGGGGCGCGAGCTCCCGAAGGGCCAGGACCCACGCTCGGCCTGGAATGCCATCGGGTCCCGGCGCGGTGTTCTTTCTCTGAAGGCGTAACACCGCAGCCCGCAACTCTACCCGGGTCACCTCGGGCACGTCGTCGTCGTCCTCTTCGTCCGCGCTGGCAGCCACTATGGGCGGAACCATGGGCGGAGGAGTGTGCTCCGTCCTCGAAGGAAACAGAGTGCCAACAACTCTCTCCAGCACCTCTGGCCTGAGACTCTGGGTTAGCGGAGGCGCCCACGTGCGCAATTTACCCCGCACTAATAGGTACGGACGCCCCCATGGATCTTGGTCCAGAGTCTCAATTAAACGCTCGCGGGCTTCAGCTTTAGCCCGCGATATGGCCAGATTGAGGGCCTTCTTGGCCACTCTGTACCCCTCGTACAGTTCCGCCTCGATGGCATCGGCATCGGGAGTGCGGCGGCGCCTTCGACGTTGACCGGTGTACCGGCGGTGCGCTGTTACACATTGACGGCGTAACTGCGCGATGTCAGTCGACCACCAGTACACCTGGCGCTTCGGTCGCCCCGGTCTAACCCGGGGCATCGCCGCGTCGCAGATTTGCGACATGGCCTCCCTGAACCACTCTGCCTCTACATCAATGTCGACAGGCCTATCCGGTGCAGAAACCCAGGCCTGGACGATGGAGGCTTCAAGGAGGCTCTCCCGATCCATTTGCTTCAAAGCCCAGCGCGGACCAACCGAGGTAGCCCGGACCGGCGCATCGGAATTGCGGGGGGAGAGATCAAACCGGATGTACCGGTGATCGGATAAAGTCTCGACCCCCTCTTCGACGCGCCAGTCGGTGATAAGACAGGCTACAGCGGGGCTTGCGAATGAAAGATCCACTATGGAACCGCCCCGCTGTCGTACGCATGTATGTACTGTTCCCCGGTTGAGGATGAGCAGGCCAGTTGTTGTGACCCACTCCTCGAGCACCCCGCCCTTGGCGTCCGTAGACGGGGAACCCCAAGCCGTTGACTTGGCGTTGAAGTCCCCGAGGACTAGAACGGGTACGGGGTGACAACGAGCGACGACGTTACCCAATTCGTGTAGAAATCCCTCGAAGTCGGCGAGACATCGGTTTGGCGAGAAATATACTCCGATAATACAAAACGATCCAAAGCGCGCTGCCACGCAACCCCGACCTCTTGACAGATTTTCGAGAATCGGAGCCCCGGCAGCGCGCGACGAAATGATAGCCACCGAGCCGTCTTGGTCACCCAGCCAATCATCCCTGTTGGGAATAAAATATGGCTCGGCGGCAACACTAATAGAAATGCTCCACTGCGCCATGGTCTGTATTAGAAGGTCTTGAGCCCTGGCGCAGTGGTTTAGGTTCGTCTGGACGAAGCGGAACCGTGGAGCCATTAAATCAATTCCATTTCAACTGGTTCCGCTTCGTCTTGCACCTGGAGTGCTTTCTTTCTCTGGGTAGACTTTTTGGTGTTTTGCTGTGACCCTTTCGATTTTGAGGGTGAACAGGCCTTGCTGCCCACCTTGTGATCTGCGTTCTTGCCAGACGCCGCACATAAAACACAGTGCGGTGTAGCCTCGCAGGAGCTGGCCCTATGCCCAGACTGACCACACCTAAAACAGCGCATACTGCAGTCAAGACCTGACGTGCACTTCACTCCTACATGGCCCTGCGCTAAACAACGATAACAGCGCATGGGCCGAGGTTCCAACAGTCTTACGTTCGCCGAAACAAAACCAATGAACAGTCGGCGACCAGATGACACTTTTTTGGCTGCAGTGACTGGGCACTTGACTATGACAGTGCCCATACCTCCCCCTCTAAAGCTGATGGCGTTCGCCTTTACAAGTGCAGGTGAACATTCACCAACTTTAGCAACTGCATTAATAACCTCCTCAGTAGTTGCGTCATCGTCTAATCCAGAAATACGGATATCGACGCATTTTGTAGGACGAGATACTACGACTTCCTCGGTATTGAAGAGTCCACTTAACTTTTCAGCGAGTGCATCAGCTTGATCGCCACTCTTGGATCCTGGAACTTCGAGCAAACGAGCGCCAGTTTGGGTTTGTCGACACCGAAGCCCATTTGTGATTCCAAGCTCCTGAACTTGGATATTCTCTTTCGCCTTTTTTAAGAGATCGGCATAAGTAGTGCCTTTCTCGACTGCTGTTGGCTGCAAAGTTAAAACAACTGCAGAAGACTTTGGTGGGCGAAGTATTTTGGCCATCTTTTTTGCCTTCTTTGCCTCTTTGTTTTTGGCTTTTTTCGTAGCTTTTTTGGCCCCGACTGTTTGCCACTCTATATTAGGGAGTGACTTTGCTGCCCGTGGATGAGGTACGGTACTCTGTGTCGATTGTGGATGCTTTGTTTTTTGCTTCCGTTTTTCATTCTCCACTTGTGTGCTAGGGGTTGGAGCTACCGTTGGTACAGCAGCCGATGCAGCAGCGCCAGAGGTCGATGCTGCTGTTATGGAGGCATATGAGATTGACGGTGCATTTGCACGTCGATCGGCAGCAAGTGGTGGCCGCAATAGTCGGCTTTCGAGTACCTCAAAACGAGCAGCAAATCCTGCAAGCTCCTTTTTAAAAAGTAAAGCCAGTTCTGACTCCTTCGTGTTCTTTTCAGAAGGCGACTTTACACAAGTTTCCCTGCGAGTGTCTTCACGACTTTCTTTAAGCTCCTTAAACTGTCGGCTCAATTCCGACAGCCTTCTCGACAGACTGGCGTTTTCAGCCCTCAGTTTGGCCACCTCATCTGAGACGGTTCTGCTCTGAAGAGCCTCCGCGATCTCGTTTAGATCTTTTACAGCCAGTTTAAGGTCTCGAGAACGACCTCCCTGCAGTCCTTTAGAAACCTTGCGGACTTCTTTGATTACTGCTGCGACGTTTTTTGTCTTATGTCCTAAATTCAAAAGACTTAAATCCTCTGTGTCAGACTCCAGATTTGAATCCGCTGACGCTTCCATACGCTCACGAGATCGCACTGTTGGCAACTGTCTAGGTTCTTTATTGCAATCTGCTTGAGATGCCCTAGCCTCTTCGACTGCTGCCTGTTTCGCAGCAGCTAACTCCTTACGAGCCTTTCCGACTCCGATATATTGACCGGTAGTCGGTGGTCGGCCCCTTCCCCTCTTAGACGGGTACGATATTGGTGGTGGGTTCGAAGCCTCGTCATTAGAAGAGTCCTCTTCTTCACTATGGCGTTGCCTTTTCCGCCAAAAATGGGACGGCAGTTCGGCGTCAGACGCTAAATCTACCGTCATATGAATTTCTGACGAATTGTCAGAATCCGATATATGGCCTTGTGGCACAGATGGGGATTGGCCCTGAAAAGGGCCTTTGGGTTGGCCCTGAAAAGGGCCTTTTGGTTGGCCCTGAGAAGGGCCTTTTGGGGAAAGACGCCCGGAGGCGTCTCTCGAAGATTGTGGCATTGCCACCAAAACAATCGAAACACGAGTAGAGAGCGAGAGAGAGTTTCGAAGTACAGCTTCCGTTAGCCGCCGGCCTGCCACTCCGTTACGGTGGTCAGGCGCGACGTTGCCCAGGGGTTACTACGTGGAAGTCGAAGCTGTGGGGGAACCCCCAACCTAACCTAACCTAACCTAACCTAACCTAACCTAACCTAACCTAACCTAACCTAACCTAACCTTTTTTTTTTTTTTTTTTTTCGTGGGAAACCTTTTATAGGCCGTCTACCCGCCTTTGGCCCAGGCGGGCAGGTGTGTCGGAGTCCCGAAAGATGGAAGTTCGGTTTACCGACTAAAACCCACGGTGTTCCTCTATCACCCAAAATGCCGAGACGGCGAGAAGACTGGCATTACTCGAGCCGTCCCGGCGGGTGCTGGTCCGCTAAATGCGCGGACCCCGAAACTGGACAGGGCAGGACTGTGCCCTTCCACAGTAGAGAGGCGTACGTGGAACACTACGCCGTCCTCTCTGGCCTGCTACTCAACGGCGACAAACTGGCCATAGTTTGCCGCCCGCAGGCCCCTCACGGTGGCTGGAGGTCGTCTCGCGGCGCCCTCCTTTGACGCCCAGATCTGCGGGTTGAGAGGGAGGATGATCGACTGATCTCCCTCTCCCTTTCCGCCGCTTCCTTGACGGACAGAACCGTCTCCGCGAATGAAGCGGCGGCTTCCCAAGCACTCTCGCTTCGGACGATCGAACTGATCAACACCGACAGCGAGAGGCTACCCACCCTGACAGCGCCGGCTAACTCACAGCGCGGCTCGTGCCACGCCGGGCACTCCGCCAACGTGTGGTGCGCCGTGTCTTCGGCGCTGTCCCCGCAGTGATGACAACTGGGCGTCTCCTCACGGCCGATTCGACAGAGAAATTTGCCGTAGCAGCCGTGGCCGGTGAGCAGTTGCGTCAACCGGTAAGAGAGGGCACCATGACGCCTCTCTAGCCACTCGTGGAAGACGGGACTTACCGCCACAATCGTGGCGTGCCCAGCACTAGGTCGCGCAAGTCGCGCCGCCCACTCCGCCAACATGTTACGGCGGAGCTGGGACCTCACATCCTCTACTACGCGGGGCGCTGTAGATACGCCCCGCACCAGTGCATCCTCGCGCCATTGAAAAAGCGACGCAAGGACCCTGGCCTCAAGGTCCCACGGCGGGGATCCGGCAAGGAGGCTCGCCGACTCAAAGGCGATCGTGCGGTATCCTCTGATGCACCTGACGGACATGATGCGTTGCGGAGCTCGCAAAAGGGCGAGACTCCGGTCCGTCAGGTCATCGGCCCAAATTGGGGCGCCATAAAGCGCCATCGACCGCACGATCCCGCAATAGAGCCTCCGGCAGGAGGCGTTTGGCCCCCCTAGATTCGGCAAAAGCCGCGACAAACTGTTCGCGGCGGCCGTTAGTTTCGGGGCCAAACGACGGAAATGCTCCTCGAAGTTCCATCGGCCATCGAGTACGAGCCCAAGATACTTCAAAGTGGGCTCGATGCCGATGCGAACCCCTCCTACCACAATGTGGGATCCCGAAGGTGGACGGTTCCGAGGCCCATGAAAGAAAACGGCCTCGGACTTGTGAAGCGCCACCTCGAGACCCAGACGCCGGATCCTAGCAACGACTTGCGCGACTCCAGCAGTCGCCAGAACTTGGGCCTGCCGGTGCGTCTTACCCCTCGCGGTGACCAGAGTGTCGTCAGCGTAGCAGACAATGCTGACACCCGCGAGGAGCACACCGCGCAGCGCCCAGTCATAACCGATGTTCCACAGGAGTGGACCCAGAACCGACCCCTGTGGAACTCCACAACCGATGTCTCGCCGACATAATCCCTCCCGACCCGGGTAGGTAATCAAACGATCTTCCAAATATGCCCCGACAATGCGGCGGAGGTAGGGCGGCACACCATGGTAAACTAGTGCCGCCCGAATACAACTCCAAGGCAAGGTGTTGAAAGCGTTGGCAATGTCTAACGAGACAGCCAACAACACCTCGCCCCGGGAAACAGCGTCCTCCGCCAGACTCCTCACGTGCTTAATGGCGTGCACGGTGGAGCGCCCCTGGCGAAAACCAAATTGACAATCCGCCAGGTCCGGCCCAACTAAGGAAAGGTGGCGGACGAGGCGGTCAGCAAGCACACGTTCGAACAGCTTGCCCACCTCGTCCAGCAACACTATGGGCCGGTAGGCAGACGGTGAGTCTGCCGGGCGCCCCTCCTTCTTGAGAAGGACCATACGCCCATGTTTCCATGGCTCTGGAAATCGGCCCCTCTCAAGGCACGCCGATAGGAGCCCTAACAGTCGGGGCGCGAGCTCCCGTAGGGCCAGGACCCACGCTCGGCCTGGAATGCCATCGGGTCCTGGCGCGGTGTTCTTTCTCTGAATTCGTAACACCGCAGCCCGCAACTCTACCCGGGTCACCTCGGGCACGTCGTCGTCTTCCTCTTCGTCCGCGCTGGCAGCCACTATGGGCGGAACCATGGCCGGAGGAGTGTGCTCCGTCCTCGAAGGGAACAGAGTGCCAACTACTCTCTCCAGCACCTCTGGCCTGAGACTCTGGGTTAGCGGAGGCGCCCACGTGCGCAATTTACCCCGCACTAATAGGTACGGACGCCCCCATGGATCTTGATCCAGAGTCTCGATCAAACGTTCGCGGGCTTCAATTTTAGCCCGCGATATGGCCAGGTTGAGGGCCTTCTTGGCCACTCTGTACCCCTCGTACAGTTCCGCCTCGATGGCATCGGCATCGGGAGTGCGGCGGCGCCTTCTACGTTGTCCGGTGTACCGGCGGTGCGCTACTACGCATTGACGACGTAGCTGCGCGATGTCAGTAGACCACCAGTACACCTGGCGCTTCGGTCGCCCCGGTCGAACCCGGGGCATCGCCGCGTCGCAAATTTGCGACATGGCCTCCCTGAACCACTCTGCCTCTACATCAATGTCGACAGGCCTATCCGGTGCAGAAACCCAGGCCTGGACGATGGAGGCTTCAAGGAGGGCCTCCCGATCCATTTGCTTCAAAGCCCAGCGCGGACCAACCGGGGTAGCCCGGACCGGCGCATCGGAATTGCGGGGGGAGAGATCAAACCGGATGTACCGGTGATCTGAAAGTGTCTCAACCCCCTCCTCGACGCGCCAGTTGGTAACAAGACGGGCTACAGCGGGGCTTGCAAACGAAAGGTCTACTATTGACCCGCCCCGCTGTCGTACGCATGTGTGTACTGTTCCCCGGTTGAGGATGAGCAGGCCAGTTGTTGCGACCCACTCCTCGAGCACCCCACCCTTAGCGTCCGTAGACGGGGAACCCCAAGCCGTTGACTTGGCGTTGAAGTCCCCGAGGACTAAAACGGGTATGGGGTGACAACGAGCGACGACGGTACCCAATTCGTGAAGAAATCCCTCGAAGTCGGCGAGACATCGGTTCGGCGAAAAATAAATGCCAATGACGACAAATGACCCAAAGCGCGCCGCCACGCAACCCCGACCTCTAGACAGAACTTCGAGAATCGGAGCCCCGGCAGCGCGCGACGAAATTATTGCCACCGAGCCATCCAGGTCGCCCAACCAGTCATCCCTGGGCGGCACAAAATAAGGCTCGGCGGCGACACTTATAGCGATGCTCCACTGCGCCATGGTCTGGGTAAGAAGATCTTGTGCCCTGGCGCAGTGGTTTAAATTCGTTTGGACGAGGCGGAATTGTTGAGCCATTAAATGAGTTCCATTTCAACAACCTCTTCCGCCCCGTCTTGGACCTGCGGAGCTTTCTTCTTTGGCAGCTGCTTTTGAGCTTTGCCAGCTGTAGAGCCTTTCTTGAGCGGAGCGCAGGCTTTACCTCCAGTTCGGTGATCGGCTGGTTTGCCTGCGGCAGCACACACTATGCATCTTGGCTCAGCTTCGCATGTACTTGCTTTGTGGCCTGGTACACCACACCGGAAGCACCGAGTGCTACATTCCGCTTCTGATGTACACTTGACCCCGACGTGGCCAGGTACGAAACAGCGGTAACAGCGCATGGGCCTTTGTTCCAATACTTTTACACGCGTCGAGAAGCAGCCTATAAGCAGCTGGCTACTTCCCGACGATAGTTTCCTTATCGCTGTCACAGGGCACTTTACTATAACAGTGCCCATCCCTGCCCCGCCGGGGCGTATATTGCCAACCTGTACCTGAGACGGTAAGCATTCTCCAGCTTTGGCGACTGCAGCTGCCACTTGTTCAACGGTCGCGGAATCAACCAGGCCCGTTAATCGCACATCTGCGCATTTCGTGGGCCTTGTTATAGTCGCCACATTCTCTTCCAACACCTCTTTTAATTTCGCGGCTAAGGCGTCAGCTGCCTCGCCGCTTTGAGCACCCTGGACCTCCAGGAGCCTAGCGCCAGTTAAGGTCTGCCTGCATCGTAGGCCCTTTGTTATGCCGAGTTCATCGATGTTAATGGCTTCTTGAGCCTTTTTGAGGAGTTCGGCGTACGTTGCACCCTTTTCAACTGCTTCAGGTTGTAGCTTTAACACAACTGCTGAAGAACGAGGGGCACGAAGCATCCTATCAATTTTCTTCTGTTTCTTAGCCGCCCGTTTTTTAGCTTTTGAGGCGGCCTTTTTCTCTCCTACTTTGTGCCACTCGCCTTCTGTTGGCCTATGTGGGATAGCCTTAGAAGGAGCGGACTGTTCAGCCTTTTGTTTTTTACCTGTCTCTTTTTGTGAAACAGGAACCGCTTGTGCTGTTTTAGTTGCAAGAGGTGTTGAGCTTGCGGAAACTTCTACAGACGTCGACGGCACTTGTGTGAGCTTTGACGTTGCTGGACGCGAGCCGGCTGTTTTCGCCGCGAAGGACACATTTTGGTTGGATGCAAGTGGAGGTCTCAAGATCCTGTTTTCAAGCACGTCGAACCGCGCAGAGAAACTAGCGAGCTCCTTCCTCACTAAGAGTGCAAGTTCCGAATCCTGCTTGTTTCCTTCAGAAGGCTTTTGATTTCCTTCTCGATCCTCACGTAACTCCTTTATCTGGGCACTGAGATCCGATAACTTTCTAGAAAGGCGAGTGTTTTCTACTTTTAACTTCGCCATTTCCTCGGTTAGTGTTCGGCTTTCTAGAGTATCAGCAATCTCATTCAGCCCTTCCACAGCGCGCTTAAGATCACGCGATTTACCTCCCTGCAGACCTTTGGACACTTTTCTCACTTCTTTAATTATTGTGGCAAAGTGTCTCGTCTTGTGTCCTAATTCCGAAAGGGTCAGGTCTTCCGCTTCCGACTCCATTCGCGAGTCTTCCAACAATCTTTGCGAACGTGGCGCTATCGATTGCCCACTTCGCTTAGCTTCCTCTTGAGAGGATCTGGCCTCTTCTTCAGCTGCTTTTTTGGCAGCTGCTAGCTCCTTACGAGCTTTACCTACTCCAACATATTGGCCCGTCGTTGGTGGACGGCCTCGTCCTCGCTTAGAGGTTTGAGTCTTGACAGACTCGTCACTGGACGATGTCGGGTCCTCCGCACATGAGCGCGGTCGCTTGCGCCAGAAGTGCGCTGGCATATCGGCGTCAGGTAATACCGTCATTACGATTTCCGAAGAGTTATCGGAATCCGATATGTCTCGCGATGCCGAAGCATCACAAGGTTGGCCCTGAAAAGGGCCTTTTGGTTGGCCCTGAGAAGGGCCTTTGGGTTGGCCCTGAGAAGGGCCTTTGGGTTGGCCCTGAAAAGGGCCTTTTGGGGAAAGACGCCCGGAGGCGTCCCTCAAAGATTGTGGCATTGCCACCAAAAGAATCAAAGCACGAGAGAGAGTGAGTTTCGAAGTACAGCTTCCGTTAGCCGCCGGCCTGCCACTCCGTTACGGTGGTCAGGCGCGACGTTGCCCAGGGGTCACTATCGTGGAAGTCGAAGCTGTGGGGGGACCCCCAACCTAACCTAACCTAACCTAACCTAACCTAACCTAACCTAACCTAACCTAACCTAACCTAACCTAACCTAACCTAACCTAACCTAACCTAACCTAACCTAACCTAACCTAACCTAACCTAACCTAACCTAACCTAACCTAACCTAACCTAACCTAACCTAACCTAACCTAACCTAACCTAACCTTTTTTTTTTTTTTTTTTTTTTTTTTTTTTGCGCTGGGAAAATGCTATTACGCATCCCCTTTCCCATCGGGGGACGGGAAAGGGGTATGTGAGACTCCCCGGGAAACAGAATTCCCGGTATACCCACTAAAAACCCAGCGGTGCTCCGACCTCGCCTTAGTGGAGGGGGCCTGGGAATCCATGTCGTCCAGTCCCCCACCGGCGATTGCCCGCCTTACGGCAGGCCCTTCACGCCTCCCCCCAATGGGGAGGGGGCCTTATAATGGCCGGAGCACAGGGGGTGGATCATGTGATGCAGGCGGTGGCGCCCCCGCGCCTGTCGCCCGCTGATCACCCCCCGGGGTGGATGAGGACGGACGTTGAGTTCGCCGTCCTCCACCCCTTCTTCGTCTGCGGAGCGGCGCCGCGAGAGGGTCGTCCTCCCGCACGCGCTCCGCTGCCTCCTTCTGTGACATGACGTGCTCACAGAAGGAGGCCACCACTTCCCACACCTCCTCACTCCCCAGCATGGCAGAAATCACGCTGGGGAGCGAGAGGTCGTCCCCGACCGCCGCCACAAGGGCGCAGCGGGACTCCGCCCACGACGGGCACGCCTCCAAAGTGTGCTCCGCCGTGTCCACCGCCGCCTCGCAGTGGTGGCATAGCGGAGTCTCCTCTCTCCCAATCCGATGCAGGTACGATCCGAAGCAACCATGCCCGGACAGCACCTGCACCAGACGCAGGGAAAGGCAGCCATGACGCCGATCGAGCCAATCGCTCAGGACGGGCCCGATGGCTTCCAGCGTCCGCCGACCAAATGATGCGGAGGCAAGATCCTCGGCCCAATGCCGAGTCACTGCCTCCCGCATCTCCTCCCGCACCTCCTCCCGCTCCGCCGGGTCTGGGCGCCGGTTGAGCGCCCTCTGGTCCGCGGTCCAGTCGTACACTCTGGCGAGCACCCACGCCTCGAGTTCCCAAGGAGGGGTTCCCGCCAGAGCGCACGACGCCGCGAAACTCACTGTGCGGTAAGCTCTCGCCACCCGCTGTGCAATGGCCCTTTGTGGCCTGCGGATGGCGGCGGCGTTCTCCCGTCTGCACAGTGAGTCCGCCCAGATAGGGGCCCCGTAAAGGGCCATGCTCTTGAGTATGCCGGCGTACAGACGCCGGCATTGCTCGCCGGGCCTCCCTAGATTCGGGAGGAGGCCTGAGAGGGCGCCCGCGGTCCTCAACAAGCGCGTCGACAGTGCGCTGAAGTGCGCACTGAAGCGCCACTTGTTGTCGAGGACTAGGCCCAGATATTTCATCTGCGCCTGCACCCCAATGCGGACGCCCTCCACATGAATGTGGGCGTCGGGCGGTTGGCGCTGTCGAGGTCCGTGGAAAAACACGGCCTCGGTCTTGTGCAGCGCCACCGACAGCCCTAGGCGGGAGACCCGGTCCACCACCTGTGAACCGCCCGCCGAGGCCAAACTGGCCGCCTCCTCAAAATTTCTCCCCCGGGCAGTCAATAGAGTGTCATCCGCATAGCAGATGACAGACGTGCCACGGGGGAGGTTGCCCCTCAGGATCCAGTCGAATCCGATGTTCCACAGGAGCGGCCCAAGAACAGATCCCTGTGGAACACCGGACTCGACGCCGTATTGGCGGAGCTCACCCGACTTGTCCTCGAGGAGGACTGTGCGGTCCGTCAGGTAGTCCGCCAATAGGCCCCTCAAATACGGAGGCAATCCGTGGAAGCGGAGCGCCTCTAGGATGGTGGTGTGGGGAATGGAGTTAAAGGCGTTGGCTATGTCGAATGACACAGCCAACAGCCCTTCCCCCGCATCCATCGCCTCCCTCACCAGGCCCTTGAGCTGGGAGAGGGCGTCCACTGTCGAACGCTCAGCTCGAAACCCGAACTGAGCGTCCGCCAGGTCCGGGCCGATTGTGCACAAGTGCCTGTTAATACGGGCAGCCAGAATCCCCTCAAACATTTTACCGACCTCATCTAATAAGACGATGGGTCGGTATGCCGATGCGGAGTTCACCGGCCGCCCTTCCTTCTGAATAAGGCACAATCGGCCGTCCTTCCATGGCTTCGGGAACCTCTCAGACTCAACACACGCACTGAAGAGGTCCCGAAGCCTCTCTCCCATCTGGGAGGCGGCGATGGCCACCACCTTTGCGGGGACGCCGTCCGGACCCGGGGCGGTCTTTTTCCCACGGAGGCGGGAGACTGCCCTCTCCACCTCGCCCTCCGTGACTGGAGGGACCGCCTCATCGGCCGATGGAGCCGTACCGCGCGAATCGCCCATCACTGGTGGAGTGAAGTTGTCCCCGCGTGGGAACAGGGACTGGACCACCCCATCCAGCAACGTGGGCTCGAGGGTCTCGGCGACTGGGGGACCGTACGGACGCAATTTGTTACGCGCCGCCTTGTACGGTCTCCCAAAGGGGTCAGCATCTAGACCCTCGGCCATCTCCGCTCTCGCGCGGTCCTGGGCAGCGCCCATTCGCGCCGAAAGGACCGCCTTCGCCTCCACGTAGGCCGCATAGAGGCGGTCCTCGTCGTCGTGGTTGCGATGGCGCCGCCGTCGGCTCCGCGCGTACGCCCGCCTGGCCGCCACACAGGCGGCCCGCAGTCCCCCCAACTCCTCCGACCACCAGTAAACGGCGCGTCGAGGAGGAGGACGGTGAGACCGAGGCATACTAGAGTTGCATACCTCGGTCAGGGAGTAACTCAAATGGGCCGCCGTTACGTCCACATTCCTAACATCGACGGGAGGCGACAGCCAGTCTTGAATGAAGGCCGCCTCCGTGGCGGCCTCCCAATCTAGGCGGGAGAGCGCCCACCGGGGGAAGTGCGACCGACCCGCTCGAGCTCTCTGAGAGCCCTGGGTGGAGACGTCGAACCGCACGTATCGGTGGTCCGACAGCGTCTCCACCAGCTCCACCCGCCAGTCCACTACACGGGCCGCCAAAGAAGGGGAGGCAAAGGCGAGGTCCACAATGGAGCCCCCCTCCCGCCGCACACAGGTGTGGACGTTGCCCCTATTTAAGAGGGACAGGTCGGAGCTCACGGACCACGTCTCCACCTCCCGCCCCCGAGCATCGGTGGCCGGGCTGCCCCATCCCACCGACTTGGCGTTAAAATCACCCACGACCAACACACGGCGCTGCCCCACTCTGCCTGCCACCATGGCGAGGACCTCGAGGAAGCTCTCGAAGGCTGCGAGAGGGCGGTTTGGGGAGAAATACACCCCTATAAGGGCTATGTCCCCCCACGCGGCGGCCACGTATCCCGGTCCCCTCTCTAAGAGCGAGAGGGGAGGGGAGTCTGTGGAGGACCGCGCAACCAATGCAACCGAGCCATTGTCGTCTCCCAGCCAGCTGCCAGGGACAGAGTACGGCTCGGCTACAACCGCCACGTCCACCAACCACTCCGCAAAGGTTTGGACCAGCAAATCCTGGGCCGCTCTGCAGTGGTTGGTGTTCGCCTGGAGAATTCTTCGACGAAGCCCAGCCATCAGTCGGTGTTCATGGCACTCCCCTCAATGGCCGGCACTGGAGCTGGGGTTCCGGTGGCGGTGGCAGCAGCAGGCCGTGAAGGCACCTGCGCTTTCCCCTTCTTTTTTGGCGGGCAGCATTTCCTGCCCGTCATCACGTGGTCGGCCGGGCGACCACTGGCAGCGCATACTGCGCAGTGCGGGGTGGGTGCCTCGCAGTTGGCCGACCTGTGTCCCTCCTTACCGCAACGGAAACAAAGTTCCATGCGGTTGGCAGTGGAGGGACAGAGAGCCCGGGTGTGACCGATGCCGAAGCACTTAAAACAGCGCATCGGCCCGTCCTCTAGCGCCCGGACTCCACCCGAGCTGAATCCCACAGGAAGGCGACCCTTGGCCAAAACTGCCTTAGCCACTACGACAGGGCACTCCAGGCGCATAGTGCCCATACCTCTGCGACCTGGTCTGATGGGCCGACCCTTGACAACTGCGATGGCGCAGCCTCCCGCCACTGCAACCGCAGCCACCACCTCCTCTTGTGTGACTGAGTCGTCGAGGTCAGTCACCTCCAGGGTCACGCATTTGACGGGCCGCACGACCTTGGCCGTGTCCGCGACAGCCTCTTTGAGCTTCGTCGCGAAGAGGTCCGCCTTGGTGCCGCCTTCGGCCCCCGAGAACTCAAAAATACGAGCTCCCGTTTGGGTCTTGCGGCACGTGACCCTGCCCGGCCCAAGTTGCGCAGGTTCGACATTGGTACGAGCCCGCCTCAGCACGGACTCGTACGTCTCCCCTCGCTCCGCTGCCTCTGGGGTCAGCGTGACCACCACGGCTGCGGTTTTAGGAGTAGGAGGGAGTTTCCTACTCCTGTCAATCGGGGCTGCAGGCTTGGCTGCAGGGGGCTCTGGGACTGACTTCTTAGCCTTCTTCTTCCTCTGGACGACCTTTGTCCAAGGCTCGTTGGAAGGGGTGGTGGAGGGCAGAAGAAGGTCTTCCCTCTCTGTTTCCAGAGGGACCGACTGAGCAGTTGGGGCCGGGGTGGTCTTTTTGCCCTTTCCCTTCCCCTTGGTGGTTTTAGGGGGCTGGGGCTGCTCCAACTGGGCTGGGGCCGTTGAGGGCCCTGGTTCATTGGGCACTCTTTTGGGCGCCTTATCCGCCGCGAGCGGAGGACGGAGCCGCTTCTCCGGCAGGAGCCGGTCTTCAATACCGGCCAAACAGGCCCTGGTGAACGCCCTCTCCTCCATGACAACCTTGCGGATTACATCCTCAAGGTTGGAGGGGGCGGGCATCGACGCTGGACATTCTGACGAAGGCCCCTCAGGCCGCGCAACCAATTCAGCAACGCGCGTGTGTAGCGCGGCCACCTCTTTCTGCAGGCGATCTACCTTCGCCTGCAGTTGCCTCGTCTCGTCGGAGGTGGTGCGCTGCGCCATCTCCTTTACAATGCCGAGCAAGCTCGCTGCCCGGCATTTCAGGGCCTTCTGGAAGGTCCCCTTCAGATTGGAGGACTTGGAGGCCACCTCCAAGATCTCCTGTTGGTCCTCCAAAGCCATGCGCTCCATTTCCTCCACGGAGTGGTCCGTGTAAAGGACACTGGAGGCGCCGTAGCCAGCCTTGGCTCTGGTGGTCCGCGCCCGCTGTTCTTTGGAGGCGATCCTTTCCTCCAAATCCGCTTGTATTATGGCCCGCTTGGCGGGCTTCTCCACAGTATCCGGAGAGCCCCGCCTAAGGAAGGCTCTCTTTCTCGACTCGCGGGTTGAACCGCAGTTCGAACCGCTGACGACAGAGTCAGTGTCGGAAAAATCCGACACGACGTCGCCTCCTCGAGAAGTACCAGCCGCAGATGGTGCGCGGCTGGTCTCCGATGCCGAAGCATCCCGCGACAAGGGTTGGCCCTGAAAAGGGCCTTTTGGGTGGCCCTGAGAAGGGCCTTTTGGTTGGCCCTGAGAAGGGCCTTTTGGGAGAAAACGCCCGGTATGGGCGTCCCTCAGAGGTTGAGACATGCTCAGAACAACAAGAAAATCGAAGACAACAATAGGTACTTCGAATCACAGCTTTCGTTAGCCGTCGGCCTGCCACTCCGTTACGGTGGTCAGGCGCGACGTTGCCCAGGGGTCACTACGTGGAAGTCAAAGCTGTGGGGGGACCCCCAACCTAACCTAACCTAACCTAACCTAACCTAACCTAACCTAACCTAACCTAACCTAACCTAACCTAACCTAACCTAACCTAACCTAACCTAACCTAACCTAACCTAACCTAACCTAACCTAACCTAACCTAACCTAACCTAACCTAACCTAACCTAACCTAACCTAACCTAACCTAACCTAACCTAACCTAACCTAACCTAACCTAACCTAACCTAACCTAACCTAACCTAACCTAACCTAACCTAACCTAACCTAACCTAACCTAACCTAACCTAACCTAACCTAACCTAACCTAACCTAACCTAACCTAACCTAACCTAACCTAACCTAACCTAACCTAACCTAACCTAACCTAACCTAACCTAACCTAACCTAACCTAACCTAACCTAACCTAACCTAACCTAACCTAACCTAACCTAACCTAACCTAACCTAACCTAACCTAACCTAACCTAACCTAACCTAACCTAACCTAACCTAACCTAACCTAACCTAACCTAACCTAACCTAACCTAACCTAACCTAACCTAACCTAACCTAACCTAACCTAACCTAACCTAACCTAACCTAACCTAACCAGTTGCCATTGACCTCTGGCCGTGAACGGAAGCAAAAACCACGTGCTCCGCACTTAAAAAATCAAAAAAGTGGGTTTTTCTTGACCAATATCGACGCGAGTGGTGTCAAAAGATCCGCCTTAACGAGATCTATAAAATTACAAATAGTGCAGTGACAATTTCAAGTGCCTGTAACTGAAAAAGCGAAAAAACAAATAATATTAAGGTTATTTACCACGTGTTTTTGTGCTTCGAGCTTCGTTGCGGCGTCCCTTACTGTGGCCCCAAGTTGAAAATTGGGTGGCCCGGTAAAACCAACAGCGGCGCATCTTCCTGCACAACCAGCAACCTGAAAAAACCGTGAACAAAAAAGTTATTGACGAAAAACTGAAAACCACGTGCTCCTGAAAATTGCTGTTTGCAGTGGTAGGAGGCTGAAATTTTGCTGACATAAAGACTGCTTCCTGACAAGTAAGAAAACCTTATTAGAAAAATTTTATCTCGTAAGGAAAAATTTTTATTGCAATTACAAAAACCAAACTTTGCACCCTTATAACTTTTGACCTGCTGAAAAAATTAAAATTTTTCAACTGCTATCCTGTGCGCGCTAATGAGGACTACAAACCTAGCAAGACTCAGATTTTTACTATAAGTAGTTTAGAAATTAGAATTAAATTTGTAAAAATTTTTAAATTTTGAAAAAATTTAATATAAAAAATTTAGATATAAAATTAAAATTAATCTTAGAATATAGCCCTTAACTTACTCTATCTTTAGAAATTTTTTCCATATTTTTTAGACAAGTAACAACAAAGTTACAGAATTTTTTATGTTTTTTGCATTTTATTCCTAAACTAATAGAAAAATAATTATTTTTATTGTGTAATAGTGTTAAGTAGACCTAAGACAACTAGTTTAAGCCCAAACGCGGCTTAAAAATCTCGCATTTTGAAAATCCGAGACATTTTCGCCATCTTGGTTTTCATGGTTGGGAAGTTTGCGGGTCCATAGCTCTGAAACCGTTGACCCTAGAGAGGCGCGGTTTAAACAGTTAAACGTGTCACAAAGCGTATTTTAAGAAAATAAAAATTTCAGGAATTTTCAGGACCTAAAAATTTTTCAGCCTGAAAATATTTTTAAAATAATTTAGACATAAGGACAAATAAGGTATTTAAAACCCGGAGTTTCTGTGACGTCTGGGGGCTGAGCTGTGGACCTCCAAAGTTCTGGTTTGACAGTTGTCAACTGTCAGTCACCATCTTTGGCAGTCGATAGCTCTGCGACGGAGTGTCGTAGAAGGTTAAAATTTTAAAATTAGACTGAGCGGGACATTCTAAAGCCGGCAGACTGAAAATTTTCAGGATCAGAATCGACGATTTTCAGGAGTCTGAAAAGACGATAGACGGAAAGAGCAGTCCGAGCTGGTGGTAAAAGTGAAATCGCGAAAGCTCTACGACAGCGGGGGCCGGTGTTATAGGTCGGCGAACTTTGGTTTTGACAGTTCTGAACTGTCAAAGTCAAACTTTCGGGATCTGTAGCTCGGGCGCGGGAGGTCGTGGAGCGGCAGGGTTTTCGCTGGAACTACTGGGGAGGGCTACTCTATTAATTGCCACTGGTTTCAGGCACGTCGAAAACCTGAAAATTTTCAGCCTGAAAAGTACAAATATTGATAGCTCTCATTTAGTCTAATACACTGTCGAAATTCCGGTCTCGATAGGACAAGAGGTTCCTGAGCAAACCAGCCTCAACCACTTTAACCAAAAATCTTTGGAGCTGGTTTTCTCAAAAACCGCTAAAGCTAGCATACCCGAGTTTGGGTTTATTAGAACGGGCTTGGAGAGAGCAAACCGATAGACCTACACGCAAGACTCTACATAGAGTATTTAGAAAAAATTATAAAAAATAGCCGTTAAAATAATCTAGCTTAATTAGAGTTAAGGTATTTATGATCCTGAAGCCTTTTTAGACTTCATATTATTAGTTTAACACCGTAGAGCAGAGCTCTACAATAAGTTCTGACCACATTCTCGCAGAGGACGTGTTTGACACACGACTAAACAAGTAAATAGCGCTTACCTTGTGTTGTCTTCTTTCTCTTCTTCTTTTCTTTCTTCGAAACAACATCTGCAGATCGGGAAACTAGAGTACGAAATACGCGTACACAGTTACTTACTTACCTGAATACTTACCTTGCACTTACCTTTTACTTACTTTATATTGACGCGCGGATCCTCTGGAGAACACCTGTTGACCCCGTAGCAGCATACGTGACGGTACCTGAAACACAAAAACAATATTAAAATCATAGGAACTGACGAGATTCTGTGAATCTTCCTATAACTTTATATTATATTTTATTAAACTGCAATTAAATTATTTACACCTGTTTTGTTCTTCGTTAGTTTTTATTTTACACTTTACATTACACTTTTACACAAACTGACAGAGATAGCCCTATACACTATCTCTTTGACGTTGCATCATAACCCGCAATAAACGGCTGACATAATGATGGGAATACGCACACCAACCAAAAAGCCCTCGCCTGGAAAACAACCAAGTAAAAGCCCTCAGGAGGCTGGACCTTCAACGCAAACTAGCGTTCGCAGAAGCGTGGGGGAATGGGAGGCCGGGATAGGGGAACGTAAAACAAACCCCCTAGTCGATGCGGAAGGGGAACCTGGAGGAAGACCTGTTCGGACAACCTCTACGAAGGCCAAGGCAACGTCCTTCGTAATAACAAACGACAGCCCGAAAACCGCAAGCACAGCCGAGCGAAACCCTCGAATCGCGGCGGCCAGGAAATGCCTGGTCGCAATAAAACACCAGATGGCTGCCTCAAGAAACATCAAGAGGGAAATCAAGGAGGAGGTCAGAATTCAAGCCGAAAAACTTTACAGCTTGGTAAAGGAAGCAGAGGCGGATAGTGAGCGCGCCCCTACCGCTACAGTGACGACAACTACCCCTAAAACCAATACCGCAAAAACCGACCGCCCTTCACCCCCCCGTACTGTGAGGGAGGGCGAGGAAGGTGGAGTCGGCGTGACTGAGGCGCTAAAAAAGATGCTGGAGGAGCACAGCAAAAAGCTGGCCGAAAGCAACGAAACCATGGACAGATTGAAAGAGGCACTGCGCAATAGCCACGATAGCATGGAGAGGATCTCCTACGCTAGCGCAGCGGCAAGTCGACCTGTCCATGCACAAACACCACCTAGCCAGGCCGCTGCCCTCCACTCAATAGCGGTTTCCACAGAAGATGAGCAAGTTACAGGAGAAGGAGTGCTTACGAAAATAAGAGAAGCTGTAAACGCCAAGGATGATTGGATCAAGGTGGAAAGAGTGAGGAAAGCGAAAAATAGGAAGGTGATAATGAGCTTCGAGAGCAAGGAGGATAGAGAAAAAGTTAAGGAGAGATTAAAGAAGAACGGCACTGACCTCACCGTGGAGGAAGTAAAAAACAGAGACCCGCTGCTGATTCTAAGGAGCGTCCTTTTGGTTCACACCGATGAGGACGTCCTTAGAGCCATAAAAAACCAAAACCCGGGTGTTTTTCACGGTCTCGACGGCGAGGAACAGAGGGTACATATCAAGTACAGAAAGAGAGCTAGAAACCAGCACACCGGGCACATAGTGGTGAGTACCTCACCCACCATCTGGAGAAGAATTATCGAAAGAGGTTTTATCTACATAGACCTCCAGAAGATTCGAGTCGAAGACCAGAGCCCTCTCCTTCAATGCTCGCTATGCCTCGGATACGGCCACGGCCGACGTCTGTGCACGGAAACTATAGAAAAGTGCAGTCACTGCGGCGGCCCGCACCTGAAAACAAATTGTGCGGATTGGATCGCAGGTTCTGCACCGACGTGCTGTAACTGTGTGCACGCGAAGGTGAGTACCACCGACCATAATGCGTTTAGTACAGAATGTTCGGTAAGGAAGAAGTGGGACACTATAGCCCGAACAGCGGTAGCGTATTGCTAAAGTTGTCCCAACGAGAACTCCTGTCCAGCAAGAAGCAAGACCATACCGTGTGGCCCAAGCAAACCTACAACGTAAAGAACTGGCAACCACCGAACTCTTCATAGAGGCCAGTAAACGGCAGATCGCATGGGCACTGATCCAGGAGCCATATGTGGGAGCGAAGAGAAGTATGAGGAGCTACCGTGGTGCAAGAGTCTACCAGTGCGAGGATGAAGGAAGTGGGAGGGTAAAAGCGGCAATAGCCGTGTTCGACGATGATCTTGACGTCATCCCCTACCCGAAACTCACCACGACCAACATCGTAGTGGTGGGGATCCGTACCATAGCCTGGGAAATTGCAGTAGTCTCATACTATTTTGAGCCAGACCTCCCCATCGGGCCATACTTGGACCAGCTGACCCAGATCAAAACTGAGGTGGCCAACGGCAGACTGCTAATAGGAGGCGACGCAAATGCCAAAAGTCCCTGGTGGGGCAGCACAACAGAGGACTCCAGAGGGGAAGATATGTCCGGGACCCTGGAGGAGCTTGAGCTCCAGGTACTGAATACTGGCAACACACCAACTTTTTACACCACGAGGGGTGGTAGAACATTCCAGAGCCATGTTGACGTCACGGCCTGTTCGGTCAACCTGCTGGACCTTATAGAGAACTGGCTGGTCGACGTGGGAGTAACATCTTCGGACCACAATACTATATTTCTAAAAATAAACCTAAAAAAGGAAAAAGGTACAAACATTGAAAGGACAACTAGGAAATATAACACAAAAAAAGCAAACTGGGATAAATTTAGAGACAAGATAAATGAACAAAAAATTGTAAACAACATTAATTTAGATAGTATAAAGAACATAAATAGCAAACAAAAACTAGAAGGAATAGTAATAAAATACAGTAAGTTAGTCAGCGAAGCGTGCAATTCCGCGATACCTAAACTAAAAAACAAACAGAAACTTACCTTTCCGTGGTGGTCCGAAGAGCTCGCCGCGTTGAAGAAGGAGGTCAGCAGGAAGAAGAACCGCATCCGAAATGCTGCGCCGGTCCGTAGGGCGAGGGTCGTCGACGAGTACCTGGAAGCAAAAGAAGAATATGAGCATCAAGCAAAGCAAGCCCAAGTCGCCAGTTGGAAGGAGTTCTGTAGGAAGCAGGACAGAGAGGGAATGTGGGAGGGGATTTATAGGATTATAGGGAGAACGGCCAGGAGGCAGGAAGATTTGACCCTACGCAATAATGGTGCATTCCTAAACCCAAAAGAATCGGCAATACTACTGGCAGATACTTTCTACCCCAAGGATACAGGTGAGCAGGACAACGCTGACCACAGGCGGATCAGAGAGACCGCGAATCGGGTAAACGATGTGAGTCATGATGATTACCATGACCCACCGTTTACACTGCTGGAAATGACGACCGCCGTGGCGGGTTTTAATCCGAAGAAAGCACCTGGAGGAGATGGACTAACATCGGACATCTGCAGTCGAGCGATCTGCCAGGACCCGGACTTTTTCCTTGCCCTATACAATAAGTGCTTAGAAGTGGCACACTTTCCGGACATCTGGAAGGAGGCAACCGTGGTGGTCCTCAGGAAACCGGGCAAGGACGATTACCAGAGTCCCAAGTCGTACAGACCAATAGGGCTACTGCCGGTCTTGGGGAAGGTCCTGGAGAGAATGATAGTAGCAAGGATTAAATGGCAGCTCGTGCCGCGGCTCAGTACTCGCCAGTACGGCTTTATGCCCCAGAGGAGCACCGAAGACGCCCTTTATACCTTAATGAAACACGTACAGGACAAGTTGAGGCTGAAAAAGCTAATTGTCCTGGTGTCATTGGATATAGAGGGGGCCTTCGATAGCGCGTGGTGGCCGGCTATCAGAGTCAGACTGGCTGAGGAAAACTGCCCGGTAAACATCAGGAGGCTGCTAGATAGCTACCTCGACAGTAGGATGGTCAAGGTACGGTATGCCGGGGAGGAATGCACTCGAGAAACGAACCAGGGCTGCGTACAAGGGTCAATCGGCGGCCCTATCCTTTGGAATCTTCTTCTCGACCCACTTTTGCACGAATTAGAGCGGCGTGGGAACTACGTGCAGGCCTTCGCTGATGACATCGTGCTTGTCGTGGACGGCGATACAGCGCTCGAGCTGTCTAGAACTGCGAACGCCGCCCTCGCCCATGTTCGGGACTGGGGTATTAAGAACAAACTAAGATTCGCACCGCACAAAACATGTGCGATGCTGGTAACAAATAAGCTAAAATACGATACCCCAGTCTTGAGCATGGCCGGAATAAATATCTCCATGGTTAGAAAGATGAAGCTACTGGGTCTAACCATAGACGACAAGCTGACTTTCAATGAACATACGGCGAATGTCTGCAAAAAAGCCGCAGATATTTACAAGCAGCTGTCCCGCGCTGCCAAAGTAAGTTGGGGTTTAAACACCGACATTATACACACCATTTACACCGCAACCATCGAACCCATCGTCACATATGCTGCTGCCGCCTGGGCTCCGGCTACATTTAAGTTAGGAATACGGAAGAGGCTGGGCTCAGTCCAAAGAGGCTTCGCCCAAAAACTCTGCAGGTCGTACCGCACCGTCTCACTAAACTCCGCATTGGTACTAGCCGGGATACTTCCGCTAGACCTCCGCATACAAGAGGCAGCCGCCCTGTATGAAGCGAGGAGAGGGTCATCCAGTTTCGTGCCCGGGGATAGGGAAATTGAGGGTCCGATAGGGTTTGCAGATACCCCTCACCCAGCTACGCAGATTGCTCTTGAGTACACCTGCCTTTCGGATCAGCACCGGGTAGACGAAAACAACGTGCAGACAGTGCGAATCTTCACTGACGGCAGCAAGTTTGAGGGGAGGGTTGGAGCCGCATTATCCTTTTGGGATAATGTGGGTGAAACCCGAAACCAAAAACTCAGTCTGGCCGCGTACTGCACGGTCTACCAGGCCGAGCTCTTGGCAATCTGTAGGGCAACGGACGAAGTCCTCAAGTGCAAAGAGGAGAGCTATGGCTTGTACAGCGACTCAATGTCAGCATTGCAGGCGCTAACAAGCCATCGCTCCCTCCACCCATTGGCAGTACAGGCACGCGGAAACCTGACGCGGGCCTTGAGTCAGGGCAAAGCTGTGTCCTTGTTCTGGATCAAGGCTCATGCGGGCCTGCCAGGGAACGAGCGCGCTGACGAGCTGGCAAAAGTGGCGGCATTGGCGTCGCGGCGGAAGCCGGACTACGACTTTTGTCCGGTTTCGTACATCAAGCGTTGCATTCGCATGCACACGCTCGGTGAATGGAACCGGAGATATGTGTCGGGCGAGACGGCCGCCGTGACGAAAATGTTTTTACCGGATGCAATAGCTGCCTTCCGTGTAGTAAAAAAGGTGCGGCCAATAGGCGTCCTTACACAGGTGTTAACAGGGCACGGTGGGTTCTCAGAATACTTGAACCGGTTCAAGTGTAAGGACAACCCATCGTGCACCTGCGATCCGGGCGCGGCGGAAACCGTCGAACATCTTATATTGTATTGTCCACGTTTTACCAAACAAAGACATGAAGTGGAGAATGAGGTAAACACCGCGCTTACCAAAGAAACGGTGAGGGAAGTGATGGCGGGTAAAAATAGAGACAAATTTATAAAATACTGCGAGAATGTGGCCAAAGTAGTTATAAATAGCAATAAAACAGTATAACAAAAATGCCTCTTACTATATAATTGTATATATCACAAGAGGCATTAATATTATATGTATTTAAAAATTAGAGTGTAAGCAGAGAATAATTTGTACAAGATGTGTAGTATAAAAATAATAGTATATTAAGCATAGTAATAAGAAAATATGTAATAGACAGTAAGAAATAAGAAATAGTAAGTAGTAAAATAAGAAAATATGTAATAGAGATTAAGAAATTGTAATAGAAATAAGAAATAGTAAATAAGTAAAAGTGTAATTAGACAGTAAGGAATTTTAACAGAAATAAGTAACATAAGAAAAAGAGAAAAAATTAAAAACTAGTATTTAAGTGTTCTAAAATCATTTACCCGTGTTAATATACATAAATAAATAAAGTAAACAAAACAGATAGTATATAAGTGGGAGCCCCACCCACTAGAATGAATGAGATGAATACTAGAAAGATAAAGTATGAAGCATGAAAGTACGAGAGGCACAAAAGCGAGAACTGGTATGAATGAAATTTAGCTAGAATAGGCGCCAATTCATGTGGCGGGTTATGGCAAAAAAAAAAAAAAAAAAAAAAAAAAAAAAAAAAAAAAAAAAAAAAAAAAAAAAAAAAAAAAAAAAACCTAACCTAACCTAACCTAACCTAACCTAACCTAACCTAACCTAACCTAACCTAACCTAACCTAACCTAACCTAACCTAACCTAACCTAACCTAACCTAACCTAACCTAACCTAACCTAACCTAACCTAACCTAACCTAACCTAACCTAACCTAACCTAACCTAACCTAACCTAACCTAACCTAACCTAACCTAACCTAACCTAACCTAACCTAACCTAACCTAACCTAACCTAACCTAACCTAACCTAACCTAACCTAACCTAACCTAACCTAACCTAACCTAACCTAACCTAACCTAACCTAACCTAACCTAACCTAACCTAACCTAACCTAACCTAACCTAACCTAACCTAACCTAACCTAACCTAACCTAACCTAACCTAACCTAACCTAACCTAACCTAACCTAACCTAACCTAACCTAACCTAACCTAACCTAACCTAACCTAACCTAACCTAACCTAACCTAACCTAACCTAACCTAACCTAACCTAACCTAACCTAACCTAACCTAACCTAACCTAACCTAACCTAACCTAACCTAACCTAACCTAACCTAACCTAACCTAACCTAACCTAACCTAACCTAACCTAACCTAACCTAACCTAACCTAACCTAACCTAACCTAACCTAACCTAACCTAACCTAACCTAACCTAACCTAACCTAACCTAACCTAACCTAACCTAACCTAACCTAACCTAACCTAACCTAACCTAACCTAACCTAACCTAACCTAACCTAACCTAACCTAACCTAACCTAACCTAACCTAACCTAACCTAACCTAACCTAACCTAACCTAACCTAACCTAACCTAACCTAACCTAACCTAACCTAACCTAACCTAACCTAACCTAACCTAACCTAACCTAACCTAACCTAACCTAACCTAACCTAACCTAACCTAACCTAACCTAACCTAACCTAACCTAACCTAACCTAACCTAACCTAACCTAACCTAACCTAACCTAACCTAACCTAACCTAACCTAACCTAACCTAACCTAACCTAACCTAACCAGTCGCGCTCTGAACGCCTTCCGAGACGCCACGTTTTTACTCTGCTCCACGTTGAAAAAATCTAAAAAGTGGTATTTTTTAACCGCACCGTACCGTGCGATATACCAAAAGTTGCGCGCTAACGCGATCTATACGCCTGTGAAAAGTTTTTAAAAATCGTGTCACGGAACAAAAAGTTATTGAGAAAAAAGTGAAAATAACCAAAAAGTGCAAGTGTTTTTCACAAATTCCGGCGAAACAAGATCTACGAGGTGCAATTTTTTAAGTGTGGAAAGACGCGGAACAGTGAGCTGCAGCTGCTGGAAAAGGTTCCAGATTTTTTGGCCTTATAACAAAAAAGTTATAGGCCAAAAAAACAAAAGCCACGTGTAACGTGGCCATTGATCCAGAGTTGCTAGAGAGAAGCTGAGCACCGATCCAAGTGGAGGAAGACGAGACCAGCCGGGAGGCACCTGCAGAAAATTTTTAAGTTAAGTAGTTTTTAAGATATTTAATTTTAAATATAGTCATATTTTCAAAATTTAATAACTCTAAAATAAGATCTGTAACATAGTAATTTTATTAGCCTATATTGTAGATATTAGTAAACTGTACATACATACAAAGTTTCAGATTTTTAGGACTTAAGCGCGCGAAAATATTCATTTTTCAAAATTTATTTTATAAAAAATTTAAAAAACGCCTATATCTCGGAAACGGCTGGAGATACGCAAATTTTAAGGGCAGCTTGAATATACCATGTATATGGTATATTCAACAAACCCACGCTAGAGCCACACAACAACATCCCATACATTGAAAATTTTTTGAAAATTTTTTTTTCAAGAAATTTTTTATGCCTGAAAGTGGCGTATCTCCGGAACCGTAAGAGATAGGCAAATTTTGACAGCACCTTGGATATCCCACGATAGTGGGATATACAAGTATTGTTCCCGGGTGCTACTCTATAATTTAGGACTGAAAAAATTTTTCAGGATTTTTTCAAAAAACCTTTATTTTGTAATTTTATTAATATTTATTGATTCTGAAGCCTTTTTAGGCCTCTGTTAATGTATTTTAGAATAATTTAGGACTGAAAAAATTTTTTTTTTTTTTTTTTTTTTTTTTTTTTTCAGGATTTTTCAAAAATCCCTATTTTGTTATCTAGTTGATATTTTATGATCCAGAAGCCTTCTTAGGCCTCTGCTACTGTGTTTTTACATCCTAAGACTATAGAGCAGAGCTCTACAAACTCTATATTTTATTTTCTTATTGTTTTGTGTGACCTGAGCCTTGGAATTGTTTCTCTTTCCTACTGCATAAATAAGGGCATATTGTTTTAGTATTATTAAAGCGAAGCTACACATACCACTGAACCTGACAAACTTGCGTTCGTGCTATCACTTACGTGCACAGTGTTATTGTAGTAGGTTAGTACACGCACACACACACATACACACAAACATCCACACACACACACACACACACACACATACACTCACACAGATATACACAGGAAGCGGCCACACAAGTCACGCGCAAAATACACATACCTAAATAAGACGTACATAGGAAGACTTTAGGTAAATTTTATCTATATGTGACACTGGCAGTGCCAGATACAATATAATATACTTACCTTTATCTTGACTTCAAAAAGCAGCGAGGGCCTTTTACACCCAAACTGCTTTTGCTGAACGGCACGCAGTAACTTACGGTTGGTAACCTTACTTCGACGACTGCACCTGAAACAAAAGGAAATTATTAGCAAAAAAAAACAAACCTAAAATCAAAACAAAATGTTTGGATACCATACCCCTGTTCAAAAAAGCATGGAGGCTGGTTCTCAAGCCATGATGAACCAAAGCAGCCCACCGCAGGAAGCCACCGCCACCGTAAGGCGTAGCATTGAGGGATGGGAATCAGGACTGCCAAGAGTGAGTCCAAACTCCAAAACGCCACCGACTGTTAAAGCCCTTTCCTCTATAGCAGTCAAACCTAGAAAGGCGAAACCACCATCCCAGGAAGCAAAAATAGCAGGAGGTGGATCTTTGGTGAATACGCAAGCATCTCCTAATAAAAAGGTCTATGCTAGTAGACTGGAGGAAGCCAGAGCGCAGAACAATAAAGGCAACTACGTCTAGGAACATGAGATCTGACATTAAAATAGACGTTAGTCAAGCTATAGAGAGACTCTACCAACTCGTCAAGGAAGCTGAGGCGGAGTTGGCTAGAGAAAGGAATAACAGAACACACAAACCAATAACACAAACAAAAGGCGAAGAGATGGTGACGCCACCAGAACCTGGGTTGGCCCCTATAGTGCAGACCATCGACACCACAACCATCCTCAGTAAGATCGAGGAGAACAGCCGGCTCCTGCTGGCCAACAGCGAAAAGCTGAAAACGATTCAGGGGCTGGTTGAGGACCAAAAGACCCTTATTAAGGATGGCACATACGCCAGCATCGCAGCCACGGCCAGACCCAAATCTAGGGTAGAGCAAACAGTGCTCCACTCTATCGCGGTTACTTCTAACAACGATGAAGCCACAGGTGATGAGGTTTTGGAGGACGTAAGGAGGGCTGTGGATGCAAAGGAGGGGTGGGTCAAGGTTGAGAGGGTACGAAAAGCGAAGGATCGAAAGATCATCATGGGCTGCAGTACCAAAGAGGAGCGGGAGATGCTTAAAGAGCGACTGAAAGAGAAGGGCGGTCACCTCATTGTCGAGGATATAAAAAATAAGGACCCGCTTCTTGTCTTGAGGGATGTACTGTCGGTACATAGTGACGAGGAAGTAGCTCGCGCCCTCCGAAACCAGAACAGTGAACTGTTTTGCGGCCTTGACGAGGAGAACGACCGGATAGCCGTCAAGTATCGCAGAAGGGCCCGGAATCCCCTATGCTGCAACATCGTGTTTACGGTCTCGCCGACCATCTGGCGAAGAGCAATGGACCAGGGAACGGCTAGAGTAGATCTCCAGAGGGTAAAGGTCGAAGACCAGTCACCCCTTGTGCAGTGCACCCGGTGTCTGGGATATGGGCACGGCCGACGGCTATGCAAGGAAGCAGCAGACCTCTGCAGCCATTGCGGCGGTCCACACCTCAGGGCAGAGTGCCCTGACAGAGTAATTGGGGTAGAGCCCGCGTGCCGGAACTGCAGCCTGGCCAAGCGTACGGACACCCGCCACAACGCCTTCAGCGAAGAATGTCCGACAAGAAAAAGGTGGGACGCATTGGCCAGGGCGTCTATAGCGTACTGCTAAAGTTGTCCCAGGGGTAATCTGCCGATATTCTTTCGCACAGGCCAACCTACAAAGAAGCAAACTGGCCACAGAGGAACTCATGCTGGTTGCACAGCAAAGAAAGTTTGCGATCGCCATGCTCCAAGAACCGTACGTGGGAAGGGCTAGAAGGTTGAAGAGTTACCAGGGGACCCGAACATACCAGGTCTTGGAAGACGGAGTAGGGACTGTAAAAGCTGCAATCGTAGTATACGACAGCAGCTTGGACATAGTACAATTCCCAGAACTATGCACCAACAACATCGCGGTGGTAGGAGTCCGCACCGAGACATGGATGGTAACCCTGGTCTCCTATTATTTTGAACCGGACCAGCCCATGGACGCACACCTTGAGCAGCTACAAAAGATTGCCGGAAGACCGGAATGCCAGAGGTTGGTTATAGGAGGCGACGCAAACGCGAAGAGTATTTGGTGGAGCAGTCCCAGTGATGACAGACGCGGGGAGCAATTCTGCGGCGCCATTGGAGAGCTTGGGCTGCATGTTTTGAACGCAGGAACCCTTCCAACTTTCGACACAATCAGAGGCGATAAAAGGTACAGCAGCCACGTAGACGTGACTGCATGTTCGGAAAATCTGCTCGACCTAGTGGATAACTGGAAAGTGGAGCAAGACCTTACGAGCTCGGACCACAATGGCATTACATTTCACCTACACCTACAAAAACCAAAAGGAACACAAATACAACGCACCACACGCATATACAACACACGAAAGGCAAATTGGAGCCAGTTTCGTGAGAAACTGACCCAAATTATGTCAGACATGCACCTCAACACACAAACACTAGAAACAATAACACAACAAGACCAACTAGAACACACAGTGCAGACCTACACTGAAGCAATCACACAAGCATGCAAACAGACAATACCACACAAAAAGAATACAGAAACACTTACCTTGCCGTGGTGGACCGAAGAACTCGAAGAGATGAAGAAGGAGGTTGCCACTAGGAAGCGTAGAATCAGAAACGCAGCACCGATACGTAGAGCCGCTGTGGTGAAGCTGTACCTGGAACAAAAGAGTAAATATTTAGAAGCAGCCAAAACCGCTCAAGTTGAAAGTTGGAAGGAATTCTGTGGGAAACAGGACAGGGAGGGGATATGGGAGGGACTCTATAGGGTCATTAATAGAACATGTAGGCGAGAAGAAGATCTCCCTCTACAGAAGGAGGGCAAAATGCTGGATGAGCAGGAGTCGGCCCAGTGGTTGGCCGAGACTTTTTACCCGGAGGATGACGGGTCAAGGGACAACGCAGAGCATGCGGCCGTCAGGCGGCTCGCAGACCTGGTTAACCAAGGGGGCCATAGTGACAATTATGACCCCCCGTTTACCATGGGTGAGTTGCAGAGGGCAGCAAGGTCCTTCAACCCAAAAAAGGCGCCGGGAGGAGACGGCTTCACGGCAGACATATGCACTCAAGCATTAGAGTGCAACCCTGGGTTTTTGCTGTCACTTTTGAATAAATGCCTGGAAAAGCAATGCTTTCCGAGGATCTGGAAACAGGCCACTGTAGTGATCCTTAGGAAGCCAGGAAAGGACTCGTACATCGTGCCAAAGTCGTACAGACCGATTGGACTTTTGCCTGTACTTGGCAAGATGTACGAGAAAATGCTGGTCGCACGCCTCAGGTTTTACCTACTTCCTGGCATAAGCGCCAACCAGTACGGCTTTATGCCCCAACGCGGGACCGAGGATGCCCTCTATGTCCTGATGGAACATATACGGGGCAAGTTAGCGGAGAAAAAGCTAACCACGTTGGTCTCGTTGGACATAGAGGGAGCTTTCGATAGCGCATGGTGGCCAAAAATACGGGTGCGGTTGGCAGAAGAGAATTGCCCTGTAAACCTGAGGCGGGTAATTGACAGCTACCTTTGCGACAGGTCAGTGACAGTGAGATATTCCGGGAGAGAAGTGCGCAGATCAACATCCCAAGGGTGCGTACAAGGGTCCATAGGTGGCCCCCTGCTGTGGAACCTGATCCTGGACCCACTCCTAAAGGAACTGAGTGACCTCGGGGTCTACGCACAGGCCTTCGCGGACGACGTCGTCCTGATCTTTGATGGAGAAGGGGCTGCAGACGTGGAAAGACATGCCAATGCCGCCCTCGAACATGTAAGGGCGTGGGGTGTACGAAATAAGCTGAAGTTCGCGCCGCACAAAACATGTGCCATGATAATAACGCGGAAGCTAAAATTCGACACCCCGCGCTTAAGCATGGGCGGGGTAGACATTGGCATGTCAGATCACATCAAACTTCTGGGGCTCACAATAGACAGCAAGCTAACGTTCAACACACATATTAAGAATGCTTGTAGGAAAGCCATTCTAATATACAAGCAGCTAGCTAGAGCAGCCAGAGTTAGCTGGGGCCTTCATCCAGAGGTGATCAGAGCAATCTACACCGCAGCCGTGGAGCCGACTATAATGTATGCTGCTAGCGCCTGGGCACCTTCATCAAACAAGTTGGGGATAAGAAAGCAGCTCAACTCTGTACAAAGAGGCTTCGCACAAAAACTATGCCGAGCCTACCGAACGGTCTCCCTGGACTCAGCACTGGTCCTGGCTGGGTTGATTCCGCTTGACCTGCGTATAAGAGAAGTAGCTTCTCTATACGAGGCCAGGAAGGGAGCTTCGCAGTCGGAACTGGGGGACAGGGGGATCGAACGGATGACTCCGGTAACGGATCTTCCGCACCCATCGCAGCGGATAAGCCTGGGATTCACTCTCGTGGCGGACCAGGAACGGTACAATGAGATAGAAGACCTGGATGTGAAGATATTCACGGACGGCAGCAAGATTGAGGGCAAGGTCGGAGCGGCGCTATCATTATGGAATGGTAGTGCCGAGACCAAAGCCCTCAAACTTGCTTTGCCGTCATACGCAACAGTGTACCAGGCTGAACTCCTGGCCCTAAACAGAGCGGCAGCGGAAATAGTCAAGCACAAGGCAACAACCTACGGCATTTTTTGCGACTCCAGGGCGGCGCTACAAACCGCGGCAAACCCGGACTCTCCACACCCACTGGCCGTAGAATTTCGGAAAAACATCCAAAAAAGCGTTTCCGGATCCAAAATAGTGAGACTATTTTGGATAAAAGCACACGTGGGTCTGGAGGGAAATGAGAGAGCGGACGTACTTGCGAAGGAGGCAGCCCTGAATTTACGGAGAAGACCTGACTACGACCTGTGTCCTGTCTCATTCGTCAAGCGTCAGATTCGTAATCGGACGATTGACGAATGGGATACAAGATACCGATCCGGTTCAACAGCCTCAACCACAAAGCTGTTCTTTCCTGGTGTAACAGAAGCATACCACATAGTAAGAAAAATTGCAATTACTGCTGAAACAACACAACTGCTTACGGGACACGGTGGGTTCTCCGCATACTTGAACAGGTTCAAGTGTAAGGAGAACCCATCGTGTATTTGCGAGCCGGGAGTGGAGGAAACTGTGGTCCACATCATTACTAAATGCCCAATGTTTGCAAGGGAGCGCCTAGAGACCGAATATAAATTAGATCTTGAAATAACCCCTGACAATCTAAATGCCCTTATTAGTAGTGGAAAGAGAAATGATTTTATAGAATACTGTGAAAAAATTATAAAAATTGTAAAAAATAGAAATAGTGTGTAAGAAACTATGGTTAACATATATTGTGAAAATATATAGTATAAGCATAGAAATAAGATTGTAATTAAATATAAATAAGAATAAGCAGAAACTAAGAATGTGATAGATGTAAGAAATGTATATAAAGTAAGAAATAAGCTAAACTAGATTGTAATAAAATAAGAAGTAAATTAAGAAAAAATGTATTCCACGAAGTGTGTAAGCCACAAAACGGCTTGATGATACAATGTACAAATTATAAATAAAAAAGCCTAACAAAGTCCTTATTCCTGATAGGGGTCCTAAGCACAACACCCTGCGATGGCGGGTGCTTCTTATAAAAAAAAAAAAAAAAAAAAAAAAAACCTAACCTAACCGACCTATTTATTTTAGCAAATTTTGACAATTTTTCACTGACTTTTCGTTTTTAACCACCTCCTATAGCAACAATTTAGTGTTCACAGACACCCTTTTGGATACCAACCCCTAGTTTCACCCCTAGGGACTTGGAAAATTTTTACGTGTTTTTGAAAAATTTTGTTTTTGAAAAACACATACAACTTTGCTATTTTTTATTAGATTTTGAATTTTTTGGTTTTAAATTACGGGCATTAACGCCCCCTACACGACGACCACCCTCTTGTGGGGTACCGCTGTGTAGTTATTTTCAAATTTTTTGTTTTATCGTAATATTCTGTTTTTCGCTATAGAAACGAACATTGAGAGTCCTTTTATAAGTGTTCGGAGTCATTATTATTGCTGAAATTATTACTTACCTGTGCGTTGACGTACTCCTGAGGTCTTACTGAAGTTTTAGCACCGTCCGACGTCCCGTTGGATCACGATCACCTGAAAAAGGAAGAATTTTGACATTTTTATATAAAAATTTTACATTTTAATCTTTTATTTGGCAACCCTACATTCTATATTCAAAATTTATACTTACCTGGATCGGGATAGTCGAGCCCTTTCTCTGGACACCTCATTTGTTAAAATCCGTTTGATAGAAAGTCAACCCACCCTCCCTGTAGTGACTAGACACCTTAACTAGGTTCCATATATTGGAGGGACAAACATATTTTATATAAATTTTTGGCACATATTTTATTGGTGATTTATTTATTGATTTTTATTATAATAATTTATATAGTAAACTACGTTATATACAGTGTATTAGAATAAGTTTTAGCTTTAAGGACAAGTTCACTCGGCTATATACACCGGTGAAGTAAGAGACTGACAAGACATAGTTTAATAAGTTACCTTATTGACTTTACCAAACAAACAACAGGCCAATTACCCCTGGATTTTATTTAGTTATTGACAATTATATTATAAAATAGGCTTTATACACCTCAATTAATTAATCATTATTTATACAATTATTAATATTATACATTTATAAAAGTCCCTTTGATAGCGACAATGTTTGGGTTTAGAACACCAGCCAAAACAATTGACTCTCCTGACAAAAGCAATGCTGAAACATTACCTGAAACCTCTTCCGGGGTGAGAAAGAGCATAGGTGAGTGGGAGTCCGGGAAACCTAGCTCCCAGGATAATAAGAGAGAGAGTGGGAAGTTGCCCTCAACATCCATAGAGGCACAAAAATGTGCGTTAACATCTAAGACAGTGCCGGTAGAAGAAGTAAAGGAGAGAACAAGGACAGCTATAGCAAGAGCCTGTCTTTTAAGAGCTAAGGGGCAACTGGACAGTTCGAGAAACCTAAAACATGAACTTAAGGTAGAAATTAAAAAAGAATTAGATAAGATGTACCAGCTTATAAAAGAAAGTGAGGGAGAGAAGAGTAAAGGGTTGACTGTGAAAGGGAAAGAAGAACCGCCTCCTTTATCGAAAACAGGAAGAAATAAGGATGAAGCAAGTGAAGGGAAGATAATAGAAAAATTAGAGGAACAGAGTAGGATACTAAAAGAAAATAAAGAAAAGTTGGAACAAATTCAAGACACTCTAAAGGAATTAAACAATCAGGAAAGACCGACATATGCTGCAGTGACTGCTAAGAGTCATAAAGAAGTAAGACCAACATTACATTCGGTTGTAGTCTCGTCACACGATGAGACGGAGACCGGAGAAGTAGTGCTAGAAAAAATAAGGCAAGCAATGAAAGCAAAAGAGGGAGGTATTGAAGTAGAAAACGTTAGAAGAGCAAGAGACCGAAAGGTAATATTAGGATGTAGAACAGAAGAAGAGAGAGAGAGAATTAAGACAAGACTTAGGGATTCAGAAGAGAGTTTAAGAGTAGAAGAAATAAAAAACAAGAGCCCCCTGGTTGTCCTCAAGGATGTTTTATCATATAACAGCAATGACGATATAAAAAGTGCCTTGAGGAACCAAAACAGCAAAATTTTTATGGACCTGACCACTGAGGACCAGGAGGTAGAAATAAAATATCGAAGGAAAACAAGAAACCCTCATGCTTGCCACGTTATTATGAAGGTATCTCCACGAATGTGGCAGAGACTCACAGAGATATGTGTAGTGAGTATAGACCTACAGAGGATTAGAGTGGAGGATCAGTCACCCTTAATACAATGCTCAGTGTGCTTGGGCTACGGACACACAGGTAAATTCTGCAGCAAAACAATCCCAAGTTGCAGCCACTGCGGTGACCACCACCTTAAGATAAACTGCACGAAATGGAGGGAGAACGAAGCACCATTGTGCTGCAATTGTGTAGATGCCAAGATGGCCAGCGTAAACCACAACGCCTTTGACAAAGGTTGTCCAATAAGGCGGAAGTGGGATGCGCTGGCGAGGTCAAACACAGCGTATTGCTAAAGGCTCCACCGCCATTACAACGGCAACAAACAACACACGAACTAAGCCGTATAAAATTGCCCAAATAAACCTCCAAAGAAAGCAGCTTGCCACAGTGGAGCTTATGTTACTAGCAGAAAAAAGAAAACTAGCATTTGCACTGCTACAGGAGCCTTATGTCGGAGGGATAGGTAGAATGAGGGACTACTCTGGGGCGCGCATCTTCCAGTGTGAAAAACAAGGTGACGGTCACATTAAAGCAGCGATTGCTGTTTTTGATAAAGACCTGACTGTCAGCCAATGCCCAGATCTCACCACAAACAACTTAGCTGTCGCGAAAATTCGGACTGGGAGTTGCGAGCTCGGGGTTGTGTCTTTTTACTTTGAACCCGACCTTGTGATTGGGGCATATCTGGAGCAGTTAAAAAACATCGTGACTAAGTTAAACTGTGGCAGGGTGCTGGTTGGTGGCGATGCCAACGCCAAAAACACATGGTGGGGTGGTCATAAAAGTGATGCCAGGGGCGAGGAATTATCAGGGACAATAGATGAGATAGGCCTACATGTGTTAAACGCAGGCAATATTCCAACATTTGACACCGTTAGGGGAAACAAGTTATATACGAGCTATGTGGACCTAACGGTGTGCTCTGATGACCTACTAGGTCAAATCGACGACTGGGTGGTGGAGGATGGCGAGATAAACTCGGACCATAACCTAATAACATTTAAAATTAATCTGAGAAAGACACGAAATGTAAATAATAATAATAATAAGACAACAAGAAAATATAACACAAAAAAAGTAGATTGGGTTCAGTTTCGGGAAAAAATAAGTGAAAAAACAAAAATTAGCAACATAAACAAAAATACAATAGACAAAATAAAAACAAAACAAGAATTAGATACAATGCTAGAAAAATATATGAAGGCAATAGATACTGTATGTAGTGAAAATATACCTAAGAAAGAAAGTAACAAAAAATATAACTTACCTTGGTGGTCCGAGGAACTCGCCAAACTCCAGAGGCTGGTGAAGACCCGGCGTCGCAGAATCCGATGCGCTGCACCTGTGCGTCGAGATATTGTTGTAGAAGAGTACCTGAAAGAAAAAAGTAATTATGAGTCCAAAGCTAGAGAGGCCCAGATTCAAAGTTGGAGGGAGTTTTGCGGAAAGCAAGAAAAGGAAACAATGTGGGAAGGAATCTACAGAGTGATAGGAAGAACAATTAAAAGGAGTGATGATGTGCCGCTGGTTAGGGACAACAAAACGTTGGACGAAGAGGAATCGGCAAAACTTTTGTGCGATATCTTTTATCCCGAGGACAGGGAAGACGCTGAGAATGAGGAGCATAGAGAAGTTCGTAAAAAAGCAAATGCAGTAAATAAGTGGGTGCAAAATGAACATTTGGACCCACTCTTTACAATCGCAGAATTAAAAACCGCTCTATGCTCCTTCAAACCTAAAAAAGCCCCCGGAGAAGACGGCTTCACGGCCGACATTTGCCAAAACGCCATTATGTGCGACCCCGAGGCTTACCTATCACTGACTAACAAATGCCTAGACTTGGGATACTTTCCCACTATATGGAAAAGAGCAGCGGTAGTCGTCTTACGTAAGCCAGGTAAGGACGACTACACAAATCCCAAGTCCTATAGACCAATAGGACTGTTGCCAGTGATGGGTAAGGTCTTTGAGAAGATGGTCGTAACAAGGTTGAAATGGCACATACTTCCGAAGCTTAGTCCCACACAATTCGGCTTTATGCCTCAAAGGAGCACCGAGGACGCCCTCTATGTCTTAGTAAATCATATAAGAAAAAAGGTGAAAGAACGAAAGATAGTAGTTGTTGTGTCCTTGGACATAGAGGGCGCCTTCGATAGCGCCTGGTGGCCAGCGATTAGGGTGCGTCTTGCTGAAGATGGGTGCCCAGTAAATCTTAGACGAGTGCTGGACAGCTATCTTCAGCAAAGACAAGTTATACTAAAATATGCCGGGAAGGAATGCGCAAAGGCTACCAACAAAGGCTGTGTGCAGGGGTCCGTTGGGGGCCCGATACTTTGGAACCTGTTACTGGACCCGCTGCTAAGGGAACTTGGGGACTGCGGAGAGTACTGTCAGGCCTTTGCCGATGACGTGCTCCTCGTGGTAGACGGCGACACGGCGGCGGAAGTCCAGGAGCGTACCAATGCAGTCCTATGTCGTGTTCAGCGATGGGGTGAGCAAAATAAGCTTGGTTTTGCTGCTCACAAGACAAAAGCAATGCTTGTGACCAACAAAATCAAGTACGACACACCGCGGCTGAGCATGGGTGGGGTCAGCATTGGAATGTTCTCAGAGATTAAGGTGTTGGGTCTCACAATAGACAACAGGCTTAGCTTCAACAGGCACGTTGAAAACACGATGGCAAGAGTGCAAGGGATTTATAAAAACCTATCTCGGGCTGCAAAGGTAAGCTGGGGTCTCCAACCAGAGATCATAAGAAACATATATCTTGCGGTTGTCGAGCCAGTGATCCTGTATGCAGCCAGCTCATGGGGCCCTGCGGCATCTAGAAAGGGGGTACAGAAGCAGCTCAATAACATCCAAAGGGGCTTTGCACAAAAGCTGTCCAAGGCTTACCGTACCGTGTCACTGAACGCTTCCCTGGCTCTGGCAGGGATACTGCCTCTTGACCTCAGGGTCCGCGAAGCCGCGGCCCTATATGAGCTCAAAATCGGCGTGTCTCTGCCGGAGCTGGTGAGGTGCGAGGTGGAGCGGAGGGCAGCTTACACAGTGGCTCCCCACCCAGCACAACGTGTTAGCCTAGATTTTAAAAGTCTGATGCACCGGGACGAGGTATTGGCCCATAGCGATCAAGCGGTGCGCATTTATACAGACGGCAGTGGGCTTGAGGGCAAGGTTGGAGCGGCCCTGTCCATATGGAAAGAAGCAAGTGAAGACCGTGCGCTCAAGCTTAGGCTGTCTGCGCACTGCTCAGTGTATCAGGCCGAGCTCCTGGCCATCCAAAAAGCAATAGGGGAGATAGCTGGGCGTCCTGAGAAATCATTCGGCATTTTCAGCGACTCGCGTGCGGCTCTCGAAACAGTGACAAATTGGAATTCTTTCCATCCGCTCGCAGTTGAGGCTCGGAAAAGCTTGAGTGCGGCGGTGATCCAGAATAAAGAAGTTTCTTTGTTCTGGATAAAAGCCCACGCTGGTCACGAGGGCAACGAGCGGGCGGACGAGCTGGCCAGAGAAGCTGCTACCAAATTGAAAGTTAAGCCGCATTACGACAGATGCCCGGTGTCATTCCTTAAGCGAATCATCCGAAAGGAATCGCTTGAGGAGTGGAACCGCCGCTATCAGAACGGAGACACTGCTTCCATCACCAAACTGTATCTCCCTGACATAGACACTGCTTACAAAACGACTCGGAAGATAAGCTTGACACCTTATTTGACACAAGCCTTGACTGGCCACGGTGGATTCTCCGAATACTTGCATCGGTTCAAGTGTAAGGAGAGTCCATCGTGCCTATGCGATGCCAGCATTAAGCAGACCGTAGTACACGTCTTGTGCGAATGCCCCATGTATGGGAAACTTAGATGGGAGGCTGAACAACAAATTGCAACACGTATAACAGCAGACAATTTTAAAAGTATTATGGCACAACATAAGGAAAGGGCTGTATTTATAAATTATTGCGAAATGATAGTAAGAAAAGTCTGCGAAATTAATAAAAGTAGCAGAAAATAAAGAAAAGTATATTGTGAGCCGTATATAAATTTATGGCACAGCAATATAAACGGTAAGAAGAAAAGAAGGAAAGTAATAATTTATAAGTACAAGCACAAATAAGAAAAGGAACCTAGAAATTAACAACACAATACATTGAAAAATTTAAATATAATAAAGCGATAAAATTTAAAAATGGACAAGAATGTCTCTGAAATCCATATCAGAGGGACTAATGTAATTAAAAAAAAAAAAAAAAAAAAAAAAAAAAACCTAACCTAACCTAACCTAACCTAACCTAACCTAACCTAACCTAACCTAACCTAACCTAACCTAACCTAACCTAACCTAACCTAACCTAACCTAACCTAACCTAACCTAACCTAACCTAACCTAACCTAACCTAACCTAACCTAACCTAACCTAACCTAACCTAACCTAACCTAACCTAACCTAACCTAACCTAACCTAACCTAACCTAACCTAACCTAACCTAACCTAACCTAACCTAACCTAACCTAACCTAACCTAACCTAACCTAACCTAACCTAACCTAACCTAACCTAACCTAACCTAACCTAACCTAACCTAACCTAACCTAACCTAACCTAACCTAACCTAACCTAACCTAACCTAACCTAACCTAACCTAACCTAACCTAACCTAACCTAACCTAACCTAACCTAACCTAACCTATCCTAACCTAACCTAACCTAACCTAACCTAACCTAACCTAACCTAACCTAACCTAACCTAACCTAACCTAACCTAACCTAACCTAACCTAACCTAACCTAACCTAACCTAACCTAACCTAACCTAACCTAACCTAACCTAACCTAACCTAACCTAACCTAACCTAACCTAACCTAACCTAACCTAACCTAACCTAACCTAACCTAACCTAACCTAACCTAACCTAACCTAACCTAACCTAACCTAACCTAACCTAACCTAACCTAACCTAACCTAACCTAACCTAACCTAACCTAACCTAACCTAACCTAACCTAACCTAACCTAACCTAACCTAACCTAACCTAACCTAACCTAACCTAACCTAACCTAACCTAACCTAACCTAACCTAACCTAACCTAACCTAACCTAACCTAACCTAACCTAACCTAACCTAACCTAACCTAACCTAACCTAACCTAACCTAACCTAACCTAACCTAACCTAACCTAACCTAACCTAACCTAACCTAACCTAACCTAACCTAACCTAACCTAACCTAACCTAACCTAACCTAACCTAACCTAACCTAACCTAACCTAACCTAACCTAACCTAACTTAACCTAACCTAACCTAACCTAACCTAACCTAACCTAACCTAACCTAACCTAACCTAACCTAACCTAACCTAACCTAACCTAACCTAACCTAACCTAACCTAACCTAACCTAACCTAACCTAACCTAACCTAACCTAACCTAACCTAACCTAACCTAACCTAACCTAACCTAACCTAACCTAACCTAACCTAACCTAACCTAACCTAACCTAACCTAACCTAACCTAACCTAACCTAACCTAACCTAACCTAACCTAACCTAACCTATCCTAACCTAACCTAACCTAACCTAACCTAACCTAACCTAACCTAACCTAACCTAACCTAACCTAACCTAACCTAACCTAACCTAACCTAACCTAACCTAACCTAACCTAACCTAACCTAACCTAACCTAACCTAACCTAACCTAACCTAACCTAACCTAACCTAACCTAACCTAACCTAACCTTTTTTTTTTTTTTTTTTTTTTTTTTTTTTTTCCGGGAGGGAAGCTTTATGCCAGAGTGTGAGGACTCCCCGACCAAATTGGCCGGTATACCACACTAAACCCTCCACGGTTACCCTTTTAGCTCATAGGGACAGAGTTCCGGGACCAGGGTGCTACACCCATACTCCGGAGACTCCGTCGAGCTTCCTGGCGGCCGCCAGGTGACGCAATTCAAGAAAGGCCCGGGGTAACCCAGAGTACCTCTCTTTGACGTCGTAGCAGGTCACCTCCGCAACTGCCGTCCATTACGGACAACAGCCCAAGGCACCCCACACGTAGGCGACAAAACCCTACGCGAGCTACGTACGAGGCCTGTTCCCCTCCCACCTCTTCGTCTGCGCCGAGCGGGTGCAGCTTGAGCATCATTCTCCCGCACCCGCTCCGCTTCCTCCTTCCGCGAGATGACGGTCTCGCAGAAGGAGGTCACGGCATTCCACGCCTCCGCGCTACCGATTATTGTTCTGACCAATGCCGGCAGCGCGAGGTCGTTCGATCTTAGCGCCGCGCAAAGTTCGCGGCGCTCTTCGTCCCAGGCCGAGCACAGGAGCAGAGTGTGCTCGGCCGTGTCATCAAGATCGCCGCAGTGGTGGCACTGCGGCGTTTCTTCCCGGCGGGCGACCCGGTGCAGGTAGTGACCGAAGCAACCATGTCCGGTCAGTACCCGCACCAGGCGGTAGGTGAGGCTGCCACCCGGGCGCCCCACCCACTCCTTCAACACCGGACGAATCGCCTCGATCGTCCGGTGGCCGGCGGCAGGTTGGGAGAGAGTCTCCATCCACGCTCTGATGGCGTCATCCTGGATGTTGGATTGGGCCCGCTCTATATCTTCTAGAGCGGGCCGCACGCCCCGCACCCTCGTCTCCACTTTGCGTCGATGCGCTTCGGCGAGTGCCATTGCATCGACCTCGAAGGGAGGCGTGCCTGCAAGTACGCAGGCCGCACCGTGGCTTACCGTCCGGTAAGCCCGGATTTCGCGTATAGCGATTATCCGCTGCGGCCTGCGCAATAAGGCCTTGGTGCGAGGCGTGAGACTCCCTGCCCACACCGGAGATCCGTAGAGTGCCATCGACCGTACCGTTCCGTGGTACAGTCTCCGGCACTTGGCTGATGGCCCCCCTATGTTGGGGAGCAGCCGTCCGAGAGCTGCCGCAGCAGCACACAGTCTGGGAGCCAGGAGCGTGAAATGCTGCTCCCAGCTCCAGGAAGAGTCCAGTTCAAGGCCAAGGTACTTCATATGTACCTCGACCGGAACACAGACCCCCCCTACTCGGACACGGAGCTCCGGTGGGATTCTGCGTCTTCTTCTTGGGGGCGGGAAGCCAATGGCCCTGGTTTTGTCCAGAGCCACTTCCAGCCCCAGGAGGCGGATGCGTCGGACAATCCTCTCGGTATAAACCGACGCATTTTCGGCCGCCTCCTCCCAGAATTTGGCCGCTGCCGCAACGAGCGTGTCGTCCGCATAACAGACTATCTCTGTTTGCGGCAGCAGCCTTCCACGCAGAACCCAGTTGTACCCCAGATTCCACAACAACGGACCCAACACTGATCCCTGGGGTACACCTGCCGCCACTCTCCACGACTGAACGCGACCCTCCGCATCCTGGTAGAGCACTACCCTATCCTGCAGATAGTCCCTAACCAAGGAGCGGAGGTAGAGGGGCACTTCATGAAAAACTAGCGCCCCCTCTATCGCTTCGTGGGGGATGGTGTTAAAGGCGTTGGCGATGTCAAGAGACACCGCCACCACCATCTCCCCGCGCGCGGCGGCCGCCTCGGTGAAAGATTTGAGGCGGCCTATCGCGTCAATCGTGGACCGACCGGTGCGGAACCCGTACTGGCACTCCGCCAAGTCCGGGCCTACGCACTCGATGTGCTCGATGAGACGGGAGGCGAGAATTTTCTCAAAAGCCTTGGCCGTCTCATCGAGCAACACCAGCGGTCGGTAGCCCGCCGGGACATCGGCGGGGCGACTCTCCTTACGAATCAGGACCAGCCGCCCCGCCTTCCGTGCCGACGCAATACAGCAGTCGAACACGGTGCGAATTCTCTGTTCTAGGGGCCCCAGTGCCACGGCCATTGCCTTTGCAGGGACCCCGTCCGGCCCCGGCGCTTTCTTTCCGCGCCGGAGCCTCTCTCGCACCGTGCCAAACTCCGCGTCCGACACGGGAGGCCCCGCGACCCACACCTCCGGGACAGAACCGGAGGTGTATCTTCGCCCCGCGACCCACACCTCCGGGACAGAACCGGAGGTGTATCTTCCCCCCCGAATCAAGTGAGGGACGGAGGGTCTCGGCTCTGGAAATAAAGTTTCGAGAACCCTCCGTCGCAATTCCGGCTCCATACAGGGAAGCGGGGGAGCTGGAGAAAGCTTCCCCCTTATCGCCCTGTATGGCCGGCCCCACGGGTCGCGGTTGAGGATGCCCAAGAACTGTTCCCAGGCATCCTTCTTGGCCCTGCGGATACCGTTCCGCAGAGCCCTTATAGCCTCCTTGGAGGCCCTGTGTAGAGCCTCCTCTTCCCCAGGCGATCGCTGGATACGTCTGCGGCACCTCTGGTACGCGCGTCTGGCCCCCATACTGGCGGACCGCAGGAGCGCAATCTCCTGCGTCCACCAGTAGACCCGCCCACTACGAGGGCGGGCCTGCGTCCTGGGCATGGCGGCATCGCAGACAACCCGCAGGTCATCCGCAAGCAGCTCCGCCATGCCGTCGGCATCCCCTGCGATGGTGTCGGGCACGTTACTCCATGCCCGCACCACCGCCGCCTCCTCCGCCACATCTCGACGGAGGCGTGCAAGCGCCCACCTTGGAAAGGGTGAGGCACCCGCAGCGGAGCCCAGATGAATGGGGGCTCCGGGGGACACCGTAGAGACCTCGTACCGGACGTAAAGATGATCCGATAGGGTCTCTACATCCTCCACCACACGCCAGTCCCTGATTCGGGCTGCGAGTGGCGGAGTGGCTAGGGTCACGTCCACAATCGACGTGCCCTGCCATCGGACGCAGGTCGGGGTAGTGCCTCGATTGAGGATGTGAAGCCCCAGGGCTGAAACCCAGGACTCCACGTCACCACCCCGCACATCTGTGTTGGGGGACCCCCACGCCGTTGAATGGGCGTTTAGGTCCCCCGCAACCAACACAGGGTTGGGGGCCGAGCGGCGCACCACTCCTTCGACCGCAGCAAGGAACCTTTCGAATTCGGCCCTGCTGCGGTTGGGGGAGAAGTAGGTAGCCACCACCACTATTCTCCCCCATCGTGCCGCGACGTATCCTGCTCCTCTCTCGGTCAGAACGAGAGAGGAGCCTGCTCCAAAGGTTGCTATCGCCGCGGAGCCATCGGCGGCCCCTAGCCAGTTGGGTCGGCCAGGGGGAATACTGTGTGGCTCCGCGGCGACTAGCAAGTCAACCTCCCACTCGGCGGCCGACTGGCACGCCAAATCCTGTGCCCCAGCCGAGTGGTTGAGGTTGACCTGGAGTACCCGCCCTGAGGACCTACTGTCCATCAGTTTGCATAGGGCGGGACTCGGTTGGCGCGGCCGTCACCGCGCGACGCTGGGGCGCACCCAGAGGGCGGCCTTTTACGGGGGGAGGTCGACAATTTGCTCCCCCCATTCTGTGTCCGGACGGGACTCCTTTATCCGCGCACACGGCGCAGTGCGGAGTGGCCTCGCAGGCCGCCGCGAGATGCCCCTCACCGCCACACCGGAAGCACAATTTGCTCCGGTCCTTGGCGGAGGGGCACAACTGCTGGGGGTGTCCGATGCCGAGACACCGGTGACACCGCAGCGGCCTCTGCTCCAACAAATTGATAGAGGCGGAGCTCCACCCTACGCAAACGCGCCCTATCTCTGCTAACTTGAGCGCCGCCTCTACAGGGCAGGAGGCAATCGTTGCCCCTACACCTCTGAGGTTGGACACGATTGCCCCTACCCTCACGACTTCGCTGGAGCAGTCCGCTACCTTGGCCAACTCCACCTGCACCTCCGCAACTGTCACAGAGTCATCGAGCCCCGTCACCCGGAAGCTTGCAAGCTTCTGCGGCCGGGTGACTTTGGCCGACTCCCCCAGCACCACCCCTATCTTAGTGGCGAGGTTGTCGGCCTGGGCCGGGGTAGTCCCCTTTGGGAGCTCAATGACCCGGGACCCTGTGAGTCCCGTCCGGAACTTGGCCGGGCCTATGCCCAGCTCGCCCAGATTTACTTTGGCCCTCGCTGTTGTGAGGGCCTGAGCGTATGTGGCCCCATTCGCCACCGCCTCTGGCTTAAGGGCCACCACCACCGCCAGCGTCTTTGGTGGTTTGGGCTTCTTCATCTGGGCCTGACCGCGCGAGCCCGCGAGAGCGGGAGCCGCCTTAGCCTTCTTCGGCTTCTTAGCCACGGTCGTCCACTCACTTTGGACGACCGGCGTCTCCACCGCGTGGGAGGGTCCCGCAATCTGCGTGGGGGCCCTTTCAGGCGCCTTTTGCGCCACCTTCTTTACGACCCTAGCCTCCCTTGGCAAATTGGCCGGGGGAGTGAGGGTCGTGGGGGCTGTCGGTGCTGCTACCCCGGCATATGACCTGACGGAGGCAGCTCGTTTGTCCGACGCAAGTGGCGGACGAATTACGGGTGCAGGCAGCAGACGCCCGTCCGCCTCCAGCCCCTCCAATCGGGCACCCAGCATGGCGCCGAACCTCTCAGCTAGGTCTCGCTGGAGGAGCCCTACTATCTTCGCCATATCGGCGCGCGTTATGGCACCCCCGCTCTCTTCTACAGGAGCGTCCATAATGGCGGGCTCTACTACTACCTGCGGGGATGGCCCTTTGAGGGATGACTCTTTCTCCGCCCTCACCTTTCCCCTCTCCGAGAACGCTCTCCTGAGAGCGGAGATCTCCTCCGTGAGGACCGACAGCTGTTCCCTGAGGCGCTTATTGTCGGCCCTCAGCCTCCTCATCTCATCAGATGAGTCCCGTTGGGCCATCCCCTTCACCACCATCAGAAGGGCGTCTGAGGCATCCTTAATCTCCTTGACGCAGGTGCCCTTTAGGTTCTTTGACTTGGAGGCCACGCTGCGCAAGGTCCCGGCATACGATTCCGCCTTTTCTACAAGGTCCTCGATTGAGGAGGACGGCTTCCGCGACCCCCTAATTGTGGCTCCAGAGTCGGAGCTCTCCACTAAGGGGTCACGGAAAAATGATTTGGCGGGTTGAGGGGCCCGCGAGAGCCCATCAGTCCGCCGACCGCCACGGCCAGTCCTCGACCGTGGCGCCTTCCGTGCTGGCGATGTTACGCCACTGCCATCACTCTCATCCCCGCCTTCCTCAGCCGGGGTGGAGTCCTCATCACTTCCCCTTCTCGGAGGGGGGGTCGGGGTCTTCTTGACCCTCTTGCGCCTCAACGACGAAGGCTTTAAAATTGATTTGGGGACCTCTCCCGAAGTCCCAGCGACGTCCATACGAGGAGGAGGCGGCATCAAACCACGCAAGACAGGGGAGGCGGGTCGAGACGACGACGATGCAACCGAGTGGGCGGGATCCCCCCCCTCGGACATCGACCAGTTCACGGTCTGAGACTCAGTCCACGCAGGCCGGACGACAACCTCAGAGAAATTCTCTGGGACTTGAAGTTGGTCCTGAGAAGGACCTTGGGGTTGGCCCTGAGAAGGGCCGTTTGGTTGGCCCTGAAAAGGGCCTTTTGGTTGGCCCTGAAAAGGGCCTTTTGGTAGGAAACGCCCGGAGGCGTCCCTCGGAATTTGTGGCATAGTAATCAGCAATAGTGTCGCAAGTATCGAGCAAGAAATTCGGTCACCTAACTTGCCACTCCGTTACGGTGGTCAAGTCAGGGTCCAGGGCGGACGACGGGGACGTACTCTATGCTCACTTGGGACCCGCCCCAACCTAACCTAACCTAACCTAACCTAACCTAACCTAACCTAACCTAACCTAACCTAACCTAACCTAACCTAACCTAACCTAACCTAACCTAACCTAACCTAACCTAACCTAACCTAACCTAACCTAACCTAACCTAACCTAACCTAACCTAACCTAACCTAACCTAACCTAACCTAACCTAACCTAACCTAACCTAACCTAACCTAACCTAACCTAACCTAACCTAACCTAACCTAACCTAACCTAACCTAACCTAACCTAACCTAACCTAACCTAACCTAACCTAACCTAACCTAACCTAACCTAACCTAACCTAACCTAACCTAACCTAACCTAACCTAACCTAACCTAACCTAACCTAACCTAACCTAACCTAACCTAACCTAACCTAACCTAACCTAACCTAACCTAACCTAACCTAACCTAACCTAACCTAACCTAACCTAACCTAACCTAACCTAACCTAACCTAACCTAACCTAACCTAACCTAACCTAACCTAACCTAACCTAACCTAACCTAACCTAACCTAACCTAACCTAACCTAACCTAACCTAACCTAACCTAACCTAACCTAACCTAACCTAACCTAACCTAACCTAACCTAACCTAACCTAACCTCACCTAACCTAACCTAACCTAACCTAACCTAACCTAACCTAATCTAACCTAACCTAACCTAACCTAACCTAACCTAACCTAACCTAACCTAACCTAACCTAACCTAACCTAACCTAACCTAACCTAACCTAACCTAACCTAACCTAACCTAACCTAACCTAACCTAACCTAACCTAACCTAACCTAACCTAACCTAACCTAACCTAACCTAACCTAACCTAACCTAACCTAACCTAACCTAACCTAACCTAACCTACCCTAACCTAACCTAACCTCACCTAACCTAACCTAACCTAACCTAACCTAACCTAACCTAACCTAACCTAACCTAACCTAACCTAACCTAACCTAACCTAACCTAACCTAACCTAACCTAACCTAACCTAACCTAACCTAACCTAACCTAACCTAACCTAATCTAACCTAACCTAACCTAACCTAACCTAACCTAACCTAACCTAACCTAACCTAACCTAACCTAACCTAACCTAACCTAACCTAACCTAACCTAACCTAACCTAACCTAACCTAACCTAACCTAACCTAACCTAACCTAACCTAACCTAACCTAACCTAACCTAACCTAACCTAACCTAACCTAACCTAACCTAACCTAACCTAACCTAACCTAACCTAACCTAACCTAACCTAACCTAACCTAACCTAACCTAACCTAACCTAACCTAACCTAACCTAACCTAACCTAACCTAACCTAACCTAACCTAACCTAACCTAACCTAACCTAACCTAACCTAACCTAACCTAACCTAACCTAACCTAACCTAACCTAACCTAACCTAACCTAACCTAACCTAACCTAACCTAACCTAACCTAACCTAACCTAACCTAACCTAACCTAACCTAACCTAACCTAACCTAACCTAACCTAACCTAACCTAACCTAACCTAACCTAACCTAACCTAACCTAACCTAACCTAACCTAACCTAACCTAACCTAACCTAACCTAACCTAACCTAACCTAACCTAACCTAACCTAACCTAACCTAACCTAACCTAACCTAACCTAACCTAACCTAACCTAACCTAACCTAACCTAACCTAACCTAACCTAACCTAACCTAACCTAACCTAACCTAACCTAACCTAACCTAACCTAACCTAACCTAACCTAACCTAACCTAACCAGTACTTACATATCATCCATATAAACAACACGTATTATTAAATTGCTCCTAAATAAAAATTCCTAAAAATCAGAGTTTTACAGCTATACATCTGAAACTTTAGTGAAGTGTTAATTATAGTGTGACTCACCTGTGTTAATGTGGACAAAGTGATAGTGCTATCAGAACAGCGGAAACCAGACCCTGGAATACATCGACGGGAATAACTCACGCAAGGTTTGTGGAAATCACTTTCTAACACCACGGGCGCCTTGCCCTAGTCGAGACCTACCCTCTGATACCGCGCACTTCACTTTGGGCCTTGGCACTGAGGAGTTACAGACATCACAAAAATAGCACCTTTAAACCACTATAACTCCGCACACAAGAGTCGGATCGCGACGAGGCAAACACCACCGCACTGACCGTTTCAAGACCTTTAAGCCGACACCTCACACGTAAGGATACGACAAGGATCTTCGGAAATAAGCAAATCCTTTGTTCGCTAAATTACGTCACACCGCGTCACCGTAGGTTCCACGCAAGCCGAGCGACTCACGCCAGCCGCCAACATTACCAACATTAGAGTTGCCAGTAACGTACCACAGACAATTAGTCAACTACACTGCCCAAACAATCGGAGTACCGGTTTTTCAGTGGGGTACATCACTCGCTAACATTCACTCTACGGCTGTCACTTTACCATCACCCGTCACTCAACTGTCATCTGTCGTCGTCGGCCGCGGTCAGAGCTGTCATCTGTCAACCATCGTCACAGAGTAAACGCCATCCTTCACTAGTCCCCCCACACCCCACACCCTACTTACCACCATCTTAACCTGTCAACAAGACGTGGCCCACTGCAAGGACATAGGCCATTTGTTACCAAATAAATATCCCTCCCCTTCTTCTATTTACCCCTACCTCCTCAGACCCCTCCAAAGCCCCCTCCTATACTTGGGAGTAGTACCACCGCAGGGACAGGCCCACTGCAAAGACACGCCTACTATCGAAACTGGCCTATTGCTAGGATCGACCCACCACAAGAATAGGCCTTCTGCTGGGACTGACCTACTGCTGGGACCGTGAAACTTTAAGTGGCCCACTGCTAAGATATACCGTATATAGGTTTCCTTATGAAAATTGAAGTGGCCCACTGCTAGGATCACCTGTAAATAGCTTCCCCACGCAACCTCCCCCCCCCCACTCACCATCTAAACCTGCTAACAGGACGAGGCCCACTGAAAGGACACAGGCCTTTTGCTCTTTTGGAAATACCCCTCCCCCTTTTTCTTTACCCCTACCTCCTCAGACCCCTCTCAACCCCTATCTTATACTTAGGAAGTAGTACCACCGCAGGGATAGGCCCACTGCTAAGACGCGCAAAACTGGAACTGGCATACTGCTAGGACCGGACTACCACAAGCGCAGGCCTTCTGCTGGGACTGGCCCACTGCTAGGACCGGGAAACTTTAAGTGGCCCACTGCTAGGATATACCGTATATAGGTTTCTTATGAAAGTTGAAGTGGCCCACTGCAAGGATTACCGCTCAATAGCCTCCCCACGAAACTTCCCCCCCCCCCCCCCCCCCCCCCCCCCCCCCCCCCCCCCCCCCCCCCCCTTAGCCTCCCCACGAAACCCCCCCCCCTCCCCCCGCCCCCCGCAAAATTTTACCTCACCCCCCCTAGGCGTAACTCTGTCAAAAATAGCCCTAGAAAACCGAGATTGGGCTCGTTGAAATCGGAAAGAGAAGACCAACAACTTGGCTCCATCAGATTCCAGAAAATCGAAACAGGAACACAAGAAATAACAAATTTCAACGAAGTTTTTAAACAAAACGATCCAAAACATAGAAGAAAATATAGATACACTTCACATAAGTACTCGCGCAATTTTATTTTATTTTTTTTTATTTTTTATTTCATTTTTTATTATTATTTTATTTAATTTTATTATTCTATTTCATTAATTGACATCTTATTTCAATATTCTTTTATTATTTGACATCATTTATTTTTATTAATCATAATTTATTTTATTTTATTTTATTTTTTAATACCTGACATTATATATATTTAGTTTTATTAACAGACATTACTTATTTTATTTTATTTATTATTTTACATTAAATTTATTGACATTATTATTTTTTACACATTTTTATACATTTTTACACATTTTTTACACATTTTTACACATATAAATTACTCTACCAAGTAAGATAAAAATGGCAGACAATAACAAGACGTCGCCAACATCATCGGCTTCAACATACAAAACTGCCTCACCCCCGGAATCACAGCCCCAGACCAGGACAAGATTATTAAAGAGGCCAACAGTGTCGCCAAAGAAAAGGGTGGTCTGCAAAACAACCAAAACGCTGAGACAGGCCGTGTTGACTAAATCGGCCAAGAAGAAACCGGGAAAGATCTCACCCCCTACCAAAGATTCCTCGCCCATCACCCCAGAGGGAACAGCACTGGCCGAAGCCTCGCCAATAACGACGCCAACAGCCTCACCAGCATCTCCGCTTCAGCAAGCGATGGAGCGACTGAGCTTCTGGAAGGACCTGGAGAGAAAATCCTCATCTCCTCGGGTGATACCGGAAGACGAAGACGCTTCGTCAGTAACATCTATCCCGGAATCATATCCGGAGTCAGCGACGTCCAGTAGAGGAAGAAAAAGCATCCTCTTCGTCAACAAGAGAGGTACAGGAGTAGAAATGGACGTCGCAACCCAAGAAGCTAACACCCTGCTTCAATCCGGGAAAAGCGCACTGGAAGAAGCGGGAAACATGAAGCGTGAGTGCAAGAGGACAGCAATCGATTGTCTCCAGGGTCTTTATGAGATCGTGCTCTCCCTATCAGACTCCAGATCTAGGCATAAATACAACCTAGAGAAAGAAAAGTCCCGCCACGCTCAAGAACTGGTGCGAGTTGAGAGAGCACATAACCGCCAAATAAAAGAACTCACGGCGGATTTAACACAGACCAGAGAGGTGACGTCGAAAGCGCTAACGGAGGCAAAGGGCATTAGACAGTGGCTGGAATTCGAAACGCAGGCCACAGAAGCATCAACAAAAGCCACAGCAGAGGGAGTCAGGGAGCTTCTTGAGATGGCCCGGAAACCCATAAACCCAACCGATGGCAAGCCCTCCGATTTTGACACGAAGATGGCATCAGAGTTGAAAGCCGTGGCAAAGGGGGTTCAGTCTCTTCAGAACCAGTCAGATGGCCTGAGGAAACAAGTTGAAAAGCTGGAGGACCAGACCAATGGCTTGGCGATAAAAATCACGCAGCCAGCCCCTATACAGCAGCAGACCTGCAATAAAGAACTGCAGGAGGAGCTCCAAAACATCAAGAAGGAGCTCCTTACAATAAAAACAGGAATTAAGGAGAGCAAAGCCATACCTCAGGCACCACAGCAGCCATCAGTCCAGTTTGGTGAACAGCTTAAACCACTGGACGAAAGACTTAAAATAGTGACCTCAGAGATAAGGACTATGAGGGAAGAGGCAAAGAAGAGCATACCACAACAGCCAGCAATGAGCTTGAATGCTGAAATGGCAATCACGGAGCTCCTCAAGAACGCAAAACCACCCGCACCAACTTACGCACAGCAAGCGGCAAAACCCAAACCTCCACCCCAACGCACAACTAACCACACCTTAATAATATCACCCAAGGACACTAACATGACGGGCGAACGGGTGATAGAAACCATCCGGGAGGTTATACAATCTAAAACATCCGGGGCAAGAGTTGACAGGGTAAGGCGAGTACGGAATCAAAAAATCGCCCTAAGCTGTAATAGGAAAGAGGATCTCGATCTTATACAGCAAAAACTGAAGGGCGACACGCGTATAACAGCAGAGCTAGCACGGCAACAGAATCCCCTTGTCATCATAAGGGACGTACTCGCCTACCATAAGGACGCGGAGATCGTAGAGCACATATTGGCTCAAAATAAGCAGATCCTGGCCAACACGGAGGAGAAGGATCGCACCATCAAGGTGAGGTACAGGAAGAGAGCGAGAAACCCGCACGAATGCCATCCAGTGCTGGAGGTGTCGCCGATCCTACACAAGAACTTAATTGAGGCAGGAAAGGTCTACATAGACCTGCAGAGAAGACCAGTGGAGGACCAATCCCCACTCGTGCAGTGCGCAAACTGTCACGGCTTTGGGCACACAAAAATAATATGCCGGGAAGAGGCCAAATGCAGCTACTGCACGGAAAGCCACACTTGGGAGAAATGCCCAGTGCGGAAGGAGGGCAGGCCTCCACAATGTAGAAACTGCCACACAGTGCCCCAGAAGACAGGAGACCAACAGGCTCAACACGACCATCATGCGTATGATGCAGGCTGCCCCGAGAGGCTAAAATGGGATGGAATAGCCAGGGCAAAGATCTCGTACCTGTGCTAAGGGCGACAACACAACACCTGATCTCTCACCCTCCAGAATAGGCCAGAGCAACACGAAGCTTAAAATAGTCCAGGCCAACCTGCAGAGGTCAAAAATGGCGACCGTAGAACTCATGCAATACGCAGAGCAGCATGAGATAAGGATAGCCCTCGTACAAGAACCTTACGTAGGGAAAACCGGTTTCATGAAAAACTATCCTGGCACAAGAATCATCCAGTGCACCTTGAACCGACAAAAACCCAACAAAGCGGCAATCATCATCTTTGGCGACAGGCTGGAAGTAATCCATGACCCCCAACTTGTCACCGAAACAGTCGCAGCGGTTCAAGTAAAGGCGGACAGTTTGACCATTGCCATAATTTCAGTATACCTGGAGGGTGATCAAGATATAGAACCACCCCTAAATCACCTGACGGCCTTAATAGAAAAGATTCCCACACGCAACATAATACTTGCTGGCGATGTAAACGCCTGGAGCCACTGGTGGGGAAGCACCTCAGAAGACCAGAGAGGCGCCAAATACACCTACTTCCTAGATCAAATGGAACTTCAGATCCTCAACAAGGGCCAAACCCCGACCTTCGAGGTAAACAGAGGGGGGAAAATGTGCACCAGCATAGTGGACGTCACCACCTGTTCCCACACATTACTGGACCGAATTGAGGATTGGAGGGTGGATCGCAACATCACAACGTCAGACCACAACGCCATAACCTACGCACTGCGCCTAGAAAAGCCGTTACAGACCACTAAGGCCAAGACGACGCGTAGGTTCAACACTAAGAAGGCAAACTGGTCGGATTTCACAGCTCAACTTCAAATCATCTTAGAAGAAAAAGCGGTCACCCTTCAAAGAATCCTAGATATCACCAGCCATCAGGATCTAGAAGAATTTACATCTACATACACTATGGCCATACAAAAAGCATGTGAAATTACCATTCCGAAGATAGGTACTGGAACTGGAAAACCCACGCCGCCATGGTGGACTAAAGATCTAGGAATTTTAAAAGCGGCGACCCTTAGGGCAAAGCGAAGAATTAGAAACGCTGCCCCCATCAGACGCCAGCAAGTGGTTGAAGAATATATAGCCATTAAGACGGAGTACACGGAAAAAACAGAAGAGGCACAAATTAAGAGTTGGAAGGAATTCTGCAACAAGCAAGATAGAGAAAGTATGTGGGACGGAATCTATCGTGTCATAAGAAATACAGCAAAAAGGGAGGAGGACACACTGCTGAGGGGACCAGATGGAGCCACTCTACAGCCCATCCACTCAGCAGAACTACTAGCCTCCACTTTCTACCCCATCGACACGGTACAAACCGATACACCAGCCCATACAGATATCAGAAAAAACACAGACCTCGACCCAAATGACCTAAAGGCGGATGATCCTCCATTCACAAGCTCAGAAATGGAGAAAGTGCTTAACACTCTAAATCCTAAAAAAGCACCAGGTCCAGATGGCCTAACAGCAGACATCTGCATCGCCGCCATCCACGCCCGTAGAGAAATATTCCTAGCACTAGCCAATAAGTGCCTGGAACTACATTACTTCCCGAAGGGCTGGAAAGAAGCACATATAGTCATTATCAAAAAACCCGGGAAAGAGGATTACACACAGCCTAAATCATATAGACCAATCGGCCTCTTATCAGTACTTGGAAAAATCATAGAGAAAATGATGATAGGCCGAATACAATACCACATCCTTCCAACACTTAATAAAAATCAGTACGGCTTCACCCCGCAGCGCGGGACAGAAGATGCCCTCTACGACTTAACCACGAACATCAAAAGTGAGCTAGAGAAGAAGAAGATAGTCGTGGTAGTCTCACTAGACATAGAGGGAGCTTTTGACAACGCGTGGTGGCCAGCTCTGAAACACCAACTAGCCAAAAAGAAGTGCCCTAAAAATTTATACAAAATGGTGGGCTCATATCTGGAAGATCGCAGCATTACAATAAACTATGCCGGAGCAACGTACCAAAAGAATACCAACAAAGGCTGTGTCCAAGGGTCCATAGGAGGCCCAACCTTTTGGAATATTATCTTAGACTCGTTGCTACACCTACTTAACGGCGAGGGACTGCGATGCCAGGCATTTGCGGACGACGTGGTGCTAACATTTACAGGAACCTCGACGGACGACATTGCTGAACAGGCAAATAGAACGCTACAGAAAGTAGTAGAATGGGGATCAGACAATAAGCTAAACTTCGCACCGCATAAGACCAGCGCTATGCTAATAACCAAAAAACTAAAAGTCGGTACCCCCCATATCCAAATGGCCGGAAACACCATCAGCATTGTCGAATCTATAAAGATCCTGGGTCTCACAATAGACCGGAACCTTACCTTCAAACAGCACGTAGAAAAGGTATGCCAGAAGGCTGCAGCAATATACAAACAACTTGCCTGCGCAGCCAAGGTGAAGTGGGGCCTAAACAGAGAGGTAGTTAGGACCATATACGTCGCCGTAATCGAGCCTATCCTTATGTACTCCGCAAGCGTGTGGGCCCCAGCGGCAACGCTGGAGGCAAATTCCAAGAGATTGAATTCCATCCAGAGAAGCTTTGCTATCAAGATATGCAAAGCCTACAGGACGGCGTCACTGACGTCGGCGCTGGCATTGAGCGGCCTGCTGCCAATCGACATCAGAATAAAGGAGGCGGAAAGCCTTTACATGGCCAAAAGAGGACTCTCTCAGGACTATATACCGCCAGGAGAGGAGCTGGAGAAAAGGGTGAGCTATCAAGACCTACCTCACCCTGCCGAAATAGTAACCATCAACTATGAACTCCTCGAAAACATGGACCCCGAAACCCAAGAATACCACCAAATCTCCGGACCCCAAATATATACAGATGGGAGTAAGATCGAAGGAATGACCGGAGCGGCGGTCACATGGTGGGAAAATGGTAGGGAGATCCACTACGCGATGTATAGTCTTGAGTCACACTGCACCGTCTTCCAGACCGAGATATACGCCCTTCACAAAGCGGTGGAGAAGGTCAGGAATAGCGACGTCCAAGTCACAAACATTCTAAGTGACTCTAGATCATCACTGGACCTAATAAAAAGCTCGAAAAACCTTACTCCACTAATCAAAACTATAAAAGAGAACATCAGAGAAATCGAAGGGAAGGGCAGGCGGTTGAGGCTCTTTTGGTTGAGAGCACACCAAGGAACTATAAAACAAAAATATAAAACAGAGTTAAAATCGTTAGCTGAAAAATATTTTTTACATTATGTAGTGCAGTAATATCATACTACATATTATTAAGGCCTGCTATATAGGTGGGCACCCCGAGCATTATGACGAAGACTCTTATCTGTTGAAGAGTTAATATCTCATATCTATCGGATAAAAGAGAACGGCAAGGATAACCCTAATATAAATAGCAATACTTATTAGTTATATTAACACGACCTTAACCCTTTATGAATAAGGCATATTTTTATATTTAAAAGAATAGCTTGATGTGGTTGCTGTGCGTACAGTTAACAGTATACCGGATATAAAGTAATACAAGATTTCCTTCTCTTATAGAAGGGTGAGGGGAGGGTGAGTATCGTACAATATCACTCGTTCATTACCTGTCTTAGGTAATCCTACCTTAACACTATATCCATCACGGCTTCTTATACAAATCGAATTGTGTTACGTGTTTATTAGACTCGTGTAAATCTGAGACGAGGGTTTCTCTTGTAGGTACATAATGTTCAAACTGATACTCTACTATTGGTATACTTGATACAGTTTCTATAACAACATGTATTACTTATAAGATTTCTGCTTAACATAACGTTAATATTTCATTTAACAGCGTACCTATCAAGAAATGGGATACGTTGGAAGGAATACCGTGTAAAAAGTATTGTCTTGTACAGCACAAAATGAATATTTTATATGATATTTTGACTGCTGTGAATAATGTAAGGCTGGGAGAATACGCCAAGCGAGATGCGAGCTATTTTTATCAGCCTTTTAATGTTCCACTGCAAGAAAAAGTCCCTTCCAGTGATGAAGAGTAACTAGGTATGGTAATACAAATCTGGCTAGTTCATGTATTTGTTTGGAGTCTATATGAATGATAAAATATTATTCAAGTTTTCTTTACTCGACTAAGACGAAAAGGGTGATAGTTACTTCTCTTAGTTTGTCACCACAAGGACAAATGTGTTAACACTACGTAATATTGTCTTCAATCTTCAAAAACACGGCTATGTTAATATCCATTATTAGAACTAAGACAATTCGTTGTTGGACTTTGGTCTACCTTGTTTACATTTTACTAAACAAAATAAATAAATATTACCATCTATTTTAATTCGCATCATGATCAATATTATTCGCATTGTTATGCAACCACGTAGAAAAGAGGTAAGTACTGTAAAAATATTTGGAAAACGTTTTAATCCAAATAAGTACAAACGAATATACTTGTTACGTACAATATAATGTATGAACACAGCAATTACGATATTTATGTCTTTGTTCATAGCACAATGTGTTTCACGCACACGATATAACACAGGCTCTACTTTAGGGATGGGTGATTGCAATTTTAGCTTCTTAAAGAAATCATTTTGATATCAAATCTGTGCTTACGTCACAGAAACATCACTGTGCAGGGGCAGATCGTTTCCATGAGGAAATACCAAATTTAATTGTCTGAAACGACGGAGGTGATGATCAATTAGTCGGCGTACAAGATAAATGAGGTAGTAACATTTTCTAGGTATAAGTATTTAGAGCCCACAGAAACTAAAGAACATTTGAGAGACAACAAAACATTTGAAGAACAAAAGAGACATTTGCACCCAGGTAATCAACAATGACACAACCTTTTTTCTCGGTATATTGAACAAATGCCTAGAACTTCACTATTTCCCAAACATCTGGAAAGAGGCTACTGTCATACCACTTCGTAAATCTGGAAAGGATAATTACTCAACACCCAAATCGTACAGACCAATAGGTTTACTTCCTGTTTTAGGCAAGATTTATGAAAAATTAGTATTTGCTCGTATAAAACACTACATTTTACCAAGTATTAGTATGAATCAATATGGCTTCATGCCCCAACGTAGTGCCGAAGACTCCCTTTATTCTCTAGTTCAACATATCAACACCAAGTTAGACTTAAAGAAAATAATAACAATTGTCTCTTTAGATATAGAGGGAGCTTTCGACAGTGCTTGGTGGCCAATCATAAAAATAAGGCTAAAAGAAACAATGTGTCCAGGAAACCTTAGAGGAGTTATTGACAGTTATCTCTCCAATAGGAAAGTAAGTATACGATATTCCGGAATAGAATACACCAAAGCTAGTACTAAAGGTTGTGTCCAAGGTTCCATTGGAGGACCTATTCTATGGAATTTACTGTTAGATCCATTGCTAAAAAGTCTAGATAAGGAAGGAATCTACAATCAAGCATACGCAGATGACATAGTTTTGGTCTTTGATGGAGATTCTGGGCTGGATATTCAAAAGCAAGCCAATATTGCCCTGGAACATGTGCAAGAATGGGGTAACATAAACAAATTAAAGTTTGCAGCACACAAGACCAACGCTATGCTGATCACTAGAAGGTTAAAATACGACGCACCACAATTACGCATGGGAGGGGTTAATATTGAGCTGAAAACAGAAATTAAAATATTAGGACTAACATTAGATGAAAAATTAACATTTAATTCTCACGTGGGCAATGTATGCAAAAAGGCAATAGGAATCCATAAACAGCTAGTAAGAGCGGCTAAAGTTAGTTGGGGTCTCAACCCTGAAGTCATCAGGACAATTTATACTGCGGTAGTGGAGCCCATAATATTATATGCCGCAAACGTCTGGGCACCTGCTGCAAACAAAATAGGTATAAAAAAGGCCTTAAATAATATCCAGCGTAGCTTCGCGCAAAAAATGTGCAGAGCGTACAGAACGGTCTCTCTGAACTCCGCACTGACACTAACTGGATTGCTTCCTCTTGACATTCGGGCTCGAGAGGTACAATTACTTTATCAAGCAAAAAAGGGAATTTCCCATCCCATGTTGGAGGACATAGAGATCGAACAAATGACATCAGCACTAGACAGCCCTCATCCTGCCGAACTTATATATTTGGAGTTTGAATGCCTGGAAACTCAAGATCAAATTAACGCCAACCAAGCTTTGCAAATTAACATATTTACGGACGGCAGCAAAATTGAGAACAAAACCGGAGCTGCCTTGTCCATTTGGGATAAGGGAAAAGAAACAAAAGCCCTTAAATTAAGCCTGTCGTCCTATTGTACAGTTTTTCAGGCCGAGCTCCTTGCAATATTTAATGCCACTAAAGAAATCCTCAAACACAAGTCAGAAAGCTTTGGCATCTTTAGTGATTCAACAGCTGCCCTACTTACGATAAAAAACCCAGACTGTCTCCATCCACTAGCTGTGAAGACTAGAAATAACATATGTTCCGCTTTCCAACAAAACAAAACTGTTAAATTATTCTGGGTAAAAGCACATGTGGGTCTGGAAGGCAACGAACGAGCAGACCATCTCGCCAAGGAAGCAGCTCTAAAGTCGAAGAAATCACCAGACTACGACTTATGCCCGATTTCATTCATCAAGCGACAGATACGTCTAGAATCGCTCGACGAATGGAATAAAAGATACGACTCTGAAAACACAGCATCTATTACCAAAATATTTTTCCCAAGCCCTACAGAAGCATACAAAATAGTCCGCTCTTTCGAACCTACCATTATTACAACACAAGTTTTGACAGGACACGGAGGTTTCTCTGAATATTTGCACAAGTATAAATGTAAAGACAACCCATCGTGTATATGCGATCCAGACACTCCAGAAAACGTCCCACACGTACTCTTTGATTGCCCAGCTTATTCTAGGCAAAGATTTGACACAGAGCAAATCTTAAATTGCGACATCAGTGTAAAAAATATCCCTGTATTATTAAACAACGAAAATATGAAAAGTTTTATGCAATATTGCATAAATATAAGTAAAATAGTGCTAAAACGAAATAAAAGTAAAATTGTATTTGATTGAATAGTAGTAATAGAATAATATAAGATAAACAAAATTAACCTCTCTGTAAATAACAAAAAACTGTATAAAAAGACTCCAAATTATAACATTGGAGGTAACTGAGAAAAAAAAAAAAAAAAAAAAAAAAAAAAAAAAAAAAAAAAAAAAAAAAAAAAAACCTAACCTAACCTAACCTAACCTAACCTAACCTAACCTAACCTAACCTAACCTAACCTAACCTAACCTAACCTAACCTAACCTTTTTTTTTTTTTTTTTTTTTTGCGTGGGAAACCTTTTATAGGCCGTCTACCCGCCTTTGGCCCAGGCGGGCAGGTGTGTCGGAGTCCCGAAAGATGGAAATACGGTTTACCGACTAAAACCCACGGTGTTCCTCGATCACCCATAATGCCGAGACGGCGAGAAGACTGGCATTACTCGAGCCGTCCCGGCGGGTGCTGGTCCGCAAAATGCGCGGACCCCGAAGCTGGACAGGGCAGGACCGTGCCCTTCCGCTGTAGAGAGGCGTACGTGGAACACTACGCCGTCCTCTCTGGCCTGCTACTTAACGGCGACAAACTGGCCATAGTTTGCCGCCCGCAGGCCCCTCATGGTGGCTGGAGGTCGTCCCTAGGCGCCCTCCTTCGACGCCCAGATCTGCGGGTTGAGAGGGAGGATGATCGTGTTATCTCCCTCTCCCTTTCCGCCGCTTCCTTGACGGACAGAACCGTCTCCGCGAATGAAGCGGCGGCTTCCCAAGCGCTCTCGCTTCGGACCATCAAACTGATGAGTACCGGGAGCGAGAGGCTACCCACCCTGACTGCGCCGGTCAATACACGGCGCGGCTCGTGCCACGCCGGGCACTCCGCCAACGTATGGTGCGCCGTGTCTTCGGCGCAGTCCCCGCAGTGGTGACAACTGGACGTCTCCTCACGGCCGATTCGACATAAGAATTTGCCGAAGCAGCCGTGGCCGGTGAGCAATTGCGTCAACCGGTACGAGAGGGCGCCATGACGCCTCTCTAGCCACTCATGGAATACGGGACTTACCGCCACAATCGTGGCGTGCCCTGCACTTGGTCGCGCAAGTCGCGCCGCCCACTCCGCCAGCATGTTACGGCGGAGCTGGGACCTTACTTCCTCCACTACGCGGGGCGCTGTAGATACGCCCCGCACCAGTGCATCCTCGCGCCATTGAAAAAGCGACGCGAGGACCCTGGCCTCAAGGTCCCATGGCGGGGATCCGGCAAGGAGGCTCGCCGACTCGAAGGCGATCGTGCGGTAGCCTCTGATGCACCTGACGGACATTATTCTTTGGGGAGCCCGCAAAAGGGCGAGACTCCGGTCCGTCAGGTCATCGGCCCAAATCGGAGCGCCGTAGAGCGCGATGGACCGCACGATCCCGCAATAGAGCCTCCGGCAGGAGGCGTTTGGCCCTCCCAAATTTGGCAAAAGCCGCGACAGGTTGTTCGCGGCGGCCTTCAGCTTCGGGGCCAAACGTCGAAAATGTTCTTCGAAGTTCCACCGGCCATCGAGTACGAGCCCAAGGTACTTCAAAGTGGGCTCGACGCCGATGCGAACCCCTCCTACCACAATGTGGGATCCCGAAGGTGGGCGGTTCCGAGGGCCGTGAAAGAAAACGGCCTCGGACTTGTGAAGCGCCACCTCGAGACCCAAACGCCGGATCCTATGAACGACTTGCGCGACCCCAGCAGTCGCCAGAACTTGGGCCTGCCGGTGCGTCTTACCCCTCGCGGTGACAAGAGTGTCGTCAGCATAACAAACAATGCTGACACCCGCGAGGAGCGCACCGCGCAGCGCCCAGTCATAGCCGATGCTCCACAGGAGCGGACCCAGAACCGACCCCTGTGGAACTCCGCAACCGATGTCTCGCCGACATAATCCCTCCCGACCCGGGTAGGTGATGACTCTGTCCTCAAGATAAGCCCCGACAATGCGGCGGAGGTAGGGCGGCACACCATGGTACACTAGTGCCGCCCGAATACAACTCCAAGGCAAGGTGTTGAAAGCGTTGGCAATGTCTAACGAGACAGCCAACAACACCTCGCCCCGGGACACAGCGTCCTCCGCCAGACTCCTCACATGCTTGATGGCGTGCACGGTGGAGCGCCCCTGGCGAAAACCAAATTGACAATTCGCCAGGTCCGGCCCAATTACGGAAAGGTGACGGACGAGGCGGTCTGCGAGCACACGCTCGAACAGCTTGCCCACCTCGTCCAGCAACACAATGGGCCGGTAGGCAGACGGTGAGTCTGCCGGGCGCCCCTCCTTCTTGAGAAGGACCATACGCCCATGTTTCCATGACTCCGGAAATCGGCCCCTCTCAAGGCACGCCGATAGGAGCCCTAGTAGTCGGGGCGCGAGCTCCCGAAGGGCCAGGACCCACGCTCGGCCTGGAATGCCATCGGGTCCCGGCGCGGTGTTCTTCCTCTGAAGTCGTAACACCGCAGCCCGCAACTCTACCCGGGTCACCTCGGGCACGTCGTCGTCTTCCTCTTCGTCCGCGCTGGCAGCCACTGTGGGCGGAACCATGGGCGGAGGAGTGTGCTCCGTCCTCGAAGGGAACAGAGTACCAACAACTCCCTCCAGCACCTCTGGCCTGAGACTCTGCGTGAGCGGGGGCGCCCACGTGCGCAATTTTCCCCGCACTAACAAATAGGGACGCCCCCACGGATCTTGATCCAGAGTCTCTATTAACCGTTCGCGGGCTTCAATTTTAGCCCGCGATATGGCCAGGTTGAGGGCCTTCTTGGCCACTCTGTACCCCTCGTACAGTTCCGCCTCGATGGCATCGGCATCGGGAGTGCGGCGGCGCCTTCTTCGTTGACCGGTGTACCGGCGGTGCGCTGCTACGCATTGGCGACGTAGCTGCGCGATGTCGGTCGACCACCAGTACACCTGGCGCTTCGGTCGCCCCGGTCGAACCCGGGGCATCGCCGCGTCGCAAATTTGCGACATGGCCTCCCTGAACCACTCTGCCTCCGCATCAATATCGACAGGCCTGTCTGGTGCAGAAACCCAGGCCTGGACAATGGAGGCTTCAAGGAGGCTCTCCCGATCCATCTGTTTTAGAGCCCAGCGCGGACCAACCGGGGTAGCCCGGACCGGCGCAGCGGAATTGCGGGGGGAGAGATCAAACCGGATGTACCGGTGATCGGATAAGGTCTCAACCCCCTCCTCGACGCGCCAGTCGGTAACAAAACGGGCTACAGCGGGGCTTGCGAATGAAAGGTCCACTATGGAACCGCCCCGCTGCCGTACGCATGTATGTACGTTTCCCCGGTTGAGGATGAGCAGGCCAGATGTTGCGGCCCACTCCTCTAGCACCCCACCCCTGGCGTCCGTTGACGGGGAACCCCAAGCCGTTGATTTGGCGTTGAAGTCCCCGAGGACTAAAACGGGTACGGGGTGACATCGAGCGACGACGTTGCCCAATTCATGTAAGAATCCCTCAAAGTCGGCGAGACATCGGTTCGGCGAAAAATAAGTCCCAATGATGACAAACGAGCCAAGGCGCGCCGCCACGCAACCCCGACCTCTAGACAGAACTTCGAGAATCGGGGCCCCAGCGGCGCGCGACGAAATTATGGCCACCGAACCGTCCAGGTCACCCACCCAGTCATCTCTGGTGGGTACAAAATACGGTTCGGCAGCTACACTAATGGATATTTGCCACTGCGCCATGGTCTGGGTAAGAAGATCTTGGGCCCTGGCGCAGTGGTTTAAGTTGGTTTGGACGAGGCGGAGCTTTGGAACCATTATAGGAGTTCCATTTCAGCTGAGTCCGCCTCGCCCTGCACCTGTGGTGCAGCCTTTCTTGCTGGCTCCTGTACTGGAGTCGGGCGTTTAGTGTTGCCCTTTTTAGGCATACATGTCTTGCCTCCTGTGCGATGACTGGCGGGTTTCTCTGAAGCCGCACATATGATACAGTGCGGATCAGCGCTACATCCAGCAGCCTTATGGCCGTGGTCACCGCAGCGGAAACAACGCGTACTGCAGTCTACCCCCGACGTGCATTTGACACCAACGTGCCCGGGAACAAAGCAGCGGTAACAACGCATGGGCCTCGGTTCCAGGATTTTCACATGGGCTGAGAAGCAGCCAATCAATAGGTGCTTTCCCCCTGAGGCCAGCTTCCTCACTGCTGTTACCGGGCACTTGACGATTGCAGTTCCCATTCCTGCACCGCCGGGACGTATATTTCCTACTGAGATCTGCGATGGGGGGCACTCACCAACTTTCGCAATAGCTGCGGTGATTTGATCGGTGCTTGCGGAATCAACCAGTCCTGATATCCGCACATTAGCGCACTTCATTGGCCTCGTTACTGTTGCCACATCTTTGGACAACACTTGGCTTAACTTGGCGGCTAGCGCATCTGCCGTTTCACCACTATTGGCTCCAGGTACTTCCAAAAGACGAGCACCCGTCTGAGTCTGTTTGCAGCGTAGCCCTTTTGTGATCCCAAGCTCCTCTATGCTGATAGACTCCTGAGCTTGTTTAAGTAGATCAGCATATGTTGTTCCACTTTCTACAGCTCCTGGCTGCAGTTGAAGGATAACTGCAGAAGAGCGAGGTGCACGCAGCATCTTTTCTATCTTTTTTTGCTTTTTAGCCGCTCGCTTATTAGCTTTGGCGGCGGCCTTTTTAGCACCTACTCTTTGCCACACCTCTTCTGGTGGTTTAGGTGGGCTTACAGTCTCCTTTGTGGGCTGCGTGGTCTTCTTTGCAACCTTCTTCGAAGATTGCTGAGGAGGAGGAGCTGTTACCTTAGCATTGGCTGAACAAGTTGCAGGGACAGGGACAGTGGCTGATGTCGAAGGCGTTGGTGTTGCCTTCGATTGTGTTGGACGTGATGCAGCAGTTTTGGCTGCATAGGTCATCCTATTGTCGGAGGCTAGGGGTGGCCGTAATATACGGTTTTCCAAGACCTCGAACCGGGCAGCGAAACTTGCTAGTTCTCTCCTAACCAAGAGTGCCACATCTGCATCCTGGTTCTTTTTCACCGCAGACACCTTACTTTGTCTTTCTTGCAAAGCCTGGTCGCGGTCCTCCCTTAATTCCTGCAGCTGTTGACTGAGATCTGACAGCCTCCTAGACAGACGGGCGTTTTCTTTCTTCAGCCTCTCCATTTCCTCGGAGACTGTTCTGCTCTGGAGAGCCTCAGCAATGTCCGTCAATTGCGCTGCAGCGACCTTGAGATCGCGTGAACGTCCTCCTTGCAGGCCTTTTGAGACTTTCCTCACCCCTTGGATGATGGTAGCGAGGTGTTTCGTCTTCTGTCCTAGTTGGTACAGTGTCAGGTCTTCCGTGTCTGAGTCCACATGTACTTCCGACGATGTTTCGGAAAGTCTCTGTGACCGCAAGGTTGGCGATGATCTTTCCTTCCGAGTCGTGCTGAGTTGCTCTTGCGAGGCTTCAGCATCTGCTTCCGTAGCTGCTTTCTTGGCAGCAGCCAGCTCCTTCCTGGCTTTCCCGACTCCGATGTATTGCCCTGTAGTGGGCGGTCGGCCTCTTCCTCGCTTTGAGGACTGAATGACGCCTTGCGTCTTCTGAGCTGACTCGTCACTTGACGAGCCTAGCTCCTCCGATCCTGAGCGCGGTCTTTTGCGCCAGAATTGTGACGGCATCTCAGCGTCAGAAGCTGGATCCAGTGTCACAACTACATCAGACGAGTTGTCGGAGTCCGATGCTTTGCCTTGCGGCAGTTTTTGGGGTTTTGTTTTGGGTTTGTTTTCAATATCCATACAGTTCCCACGAGTACAGGGTAAATAAACGGTCCGCCCAGCTACATCCCTTATCACTGGGTAAGCCTAGATACTCTAGAGAGTCGGCTGGTTCTCTAGAGGGGCCACTACTAACGACTGAACTTCCCATCAGCCATGCATCTCCTCGCCGCGGGCTAGCTTGAGATTCGGGGTAATTTTTGTACAGGTTTTCTTCCTGGCAGCCCAGGCAATTAAGCCAAGACCCTCGGTCCCGATAAACATGACATCGGGATTACGAGATCGGCGGTTACGACAAGAAGAAAAATCCCCTCGCCGCAGCCCGGAGGCAGTGTGAGTGCACACCGAGCCCGCCACGGACATCCACTGTCCGCTCTGACAGAACAGAGCAGTACGTGGAGACCGCTGCTCACTTGCGATGGTCTGCAAGTTGAGCCCAAGGGTAATTTTTGAAAGAGGTTTTCTTCCTCGCAGCCGCCAAACATCCGGAGACATTCGGCAGCCCTCGCTCCGAATACCGAAGTATCGGTCTTACGAGTTGTCAGAACATTAGCGAACAGCCAACAATATCCCTTAACGAAAAGAGAAATTATAGACTGTTCCCCAGGGTACACCGGAACGCAAACTGCACTTCCTTCGAATGAGACAGAATCATTAAAAGGAATCGCAGCCCGCGCTCACACGGGGAGGTTTTCTGACACGGTACCCCAACCTAACCTAACCTAACCTAACCTAACCTAACCTAACCTAACCTAACCTAACCTAACTACACAGGCCACGGCGGGTTCTCCTCATACTTGAACAGGTTCAAGCGTAAGGAGGATCCGTCGTGTTTGTGCGGCCCCGGTGTAGAAGAAAGTATAATGCACGTTTTATTAGAGTGTCCTATCCACTTAGCGGATAGGCACAATATTGAGCAAGAAACTGGTGTAAAGATCTGTGCAGAAGATATGCCTCTATTAGTTAAGAAACATAGAATAAGATTTTTAGAGTATTGTACTAAAGTTGCACAAGTAGTTATAAATAGAAATAAGGATTAAGAAAATATGTTAAATATATATTTTGAAAATATATAATTGTTAGCATAAGAAAATGTAGTAATAAAAATGTTTAGATGTAAGGTACAATAGAAATAAGATTTTAAGAAAAATGTAAAAAACAAAAGGCCTTGATCGTGTTTTTTATTGAAATAAAGAATACCCTGAGTACAATAAATATGATACACCCAATAAAAAATAAAAATAAAGAAATAGAAATAAAGAATAGATTAGTTTAGACGGGAATCCCACCCGTGCAAGTGAGAAAGAAGATGAATATCAGAAAGAAACAGTATGAGGAATGAATGATGCATAGATGCGAGAACTGGAATGAAAGTTGTATTAATTAGTATTAAAAATTAAAATTAGATGTAAAAATGGCTCTGATACTGTCAGAGGGCCCGTAGGAAAAAAAAAAAAAAAAAAAAAAAAAAAAAAAAAAAAAAAAAAAAAAAAAAAAAACCTAACCTAACCTAACCTAACCTAACCTAACCTAACCTAACCTAACCTAACCTAACCTAACCTAACCTAACCTAACCTAACCTAACCTAACCTAACCTAACCTAACCTAACCTAACCTAACCTAACCTAACCTAACCTAACCTAACCTAACCTAACCTAACCTAACCTAACCTAACCTAACCTAACCTAACCTAACCTAACCTAACCTAACCTAACCTAACCTAACCTAACCTAACCTAACCTAACCTTTTTTTTTTTTTTTTTTTTTTTTTTCGCAGTGGAATGCGTTTAAGCACCGTCCTCATCCCGGCAGCATGGAGACCGCCGCCGGAAGGCCACTATGATAGGGCCACGGCCCCTGGGTGGGGCCGGAGGGTGTGTGGGACTCAGTGCAAGAGCACTACTACCCACTAAACCACTGCGTGTGCCTACCGCCACTTTACGGTGGAACACCCCGGATCTATTTGCGACAGGGCATTCCAGTGGCCGACCGGCCCCTTGTTGTGGGGCCGGTTTCCATCTCGGGAGTGGGCCAGCTCCAGGCACACAGGAGCTGGCCCGACGACATCCAGAACTATGCAATGGGGGCCGGTTCCCGGCCGGTCCCCCTAGCTCCGATTACGGCGCTGGATGAAGGTGTGCAGGACGCCTTCTCCTAGCACCCTGCCGTCGCTGGCGAAGCGGGGGCGCCGAGGGATCAATCTCCCGGTCCCGCTCCGCGGCCCCCCTCTGCGTCATGACTGTTTCGCAGAAGGAGGCCATCGCTTCCCAATTCCCGTCACTCTCAAGCATTCTGCGGACCACGCTTGCGAGCGAGAGGTCCTCTGCTTCCAGCACCGTCACCAGATCCTGGCGCTGAGCAGCCCACCTCGGGCACACCTCTAAAACGTGCTGTGCCGTGTCCTCGTCCGCGCCACAGTCGTGGCACCTCGGCTGAATCTCCCTCCCAGCCACGCGACACAGGTAGGCGCCGAAGCACCCGTGGCCTGTGAGCACCTGTGTCAAGTGGAAGGAGAGAGGCTTGCGGTTTCTGCGCATCCAACCTGCGAGGACCTGACGAATTGCGTCCGTAGTGCGCGTACCATACTGCGCCTGCGCCAGGTATTCCTCCCACCTTTGCAGCAGCCTCCGCTGCCCTTGCTTGCGAACACGCCGGACCTCCTCCCACATCGGGTTGACGCCTTGTGCCCGCCTTTCCACCACGTAATCATACACTGTGGCAAGCACCTCGGCCGTCATTTCCCACGGGGGGTCACCCGCCAGGGCTGTCGCCGCAACCCACGAGACGGTACGGTACCCCCTGATCACCCTCCCCGCAATGACTCTTTGCGCTCTGCGCAGTTGGGCCTTATTTGTTGCAGAGAGGGCATCGGCCCATATGGGAGCACCATACGTGGCCATACAGTGACAGACATGATACTGCTCATTGTCTCGTGGATGTAGACTTAACACTCGCCTCACTAACTGTTTCAGGTGCCAACTAGGTCGTAACGTATTACTTTTTAGACAATATTCTATTCATTTGTAATATTGTTGTACTTTTAAATATGCCTTTATACTTTATGCCATTTTTATATACTCGTTTGGAATTCTTACTTTTTATCTCTCCTTTTCGTGTACTTAAAAGTTTTATTATCCTTTTTTATAAAATATAGATAATATCCAAACTCGAGCCAGCGGATACCTTTGTGCGCTTTGATATGTCTGTGTGACGCTGAGATCACGGATGTCTCCGACAGCGCACACTGGGCCCCTGTAAGTGTTTGTGTCAAAATACAATATTTAAATATCCAAAAGTTTAAATAATGCATTCGTTAAAGTCTTTCGATGTAAATAATGTACAAAATAATAATACTCTGTACTCAAAGATGATGATTTTAAGAGCGTTTTTACATTTATAGCGTAATGCCGGCTAGCTGTACAGTAGCTCTTGACTGTACATAGTTGTGTAAATAAAATTGTAAAAGATATATTTATTCCGTCAATCATATTAAAATTGAGACATTATAATTAAATATATTTATTGTTTAAAAAGAAACAGTGTAAAATTGTTTTCATATTAAAAATTTGAGAAGCAATCCGAGAGTGTTTTATTGACATCCTAAGTGCTGAGGGGCACTTAGGATAACCTATAATATTGAAGATGGAGTACTTGACTCCAGCTTACCTGTACAATATGATACCAAAAAGGCGCATGGCTAAAGATGGTAAGTATACTCCTGTCATTTTGTTCGTATAAAAAGGCACAATATAATACGCAGAATGTTATGTGCCTGCTCGGTGCACAACCTCAAGCCGCTGCACACGCAGAGCAACACGTGTACAGGCACGTACCTAACTCAGTGTCCGTCCGTCTGTTTGTGTGTCAAAACCATTTTTCTCAAAAACGCGTGGAGGTATCAACCTGATATTTTTACCAAATAATTAAGTCTGTAAAAAAATCAAACTATGCCGTATATGTCGCAAATTAATAGGGTACTTCCAGTTTACCTACAAACTTGAAATTTAGTTTTATAGTGCAGTTACGCTCATTGAGCGGAATTAGCTCACAAACTCACAACGCGTTGTGAAAACAGAAAAACAGTCACGACGCGAAAAACGTGTTATGGCTCTAATTAAAACGCGCATAACGCGTTGTGGCAATGAGGAAAAGCGAAGACGCGTTCTGAGCATTAATTGTGTATACCATATTATGACGACGGACAGGTTTCTGATGAAAACGCGCACAACGCGTTGTGCCAATGAAGAAAAGCCAAGACAAGTATAGAATATTATTTGATTACGACGCACACTACTTTCCGACATGGATTCTACTAGGCCTCGGTTTAAAATATTTTTTTATTTCATAAAATCACGGCATAATGTGTGAAATACACTTCTCATCAAAAAAATCGAAGCACTCTGCAAGTTTGTGTTTTGTCGCTGCCAAAATAACTTGTATGCTAGGCAACCTTGGGAGCGTAATGCCTTGGCGTTGTAACCTTTGAATGATGCTGGAATCAGCGTACAGTCTTCTAGCTTCGCTTGAGGTTATCTCCAGCTAACAACATACAATCTCATCACATCTAAATAGTTACTCGACATTCGAGTATGGGCGGTTTTCGTTGTTTATTGCGAGGATGACTGATCATAACTGTGATGTCACGACATACGTAATAAAAAGTTAATTAGACGCATGCACTTCTTTGTGGCCGACTGCGGCGGCGGTCGGCGATGCATTTGAGTTGCAGGAGGGTGCGCGGGCGCGGGGGGTAAGACCACGTGACACGCTAGCGATCTATGCAGATCATTATGATTGGACAAAAGTCCACGTGGACTCTAAAACTGTTGATTCAGTTTCTCCTGCTATAATTCTACCCAATAAATGCATTCTTACAACAAAGAAATGGGCGGCTCTTTTGTTCATGCAATGTACAGTATAGTTTTTAAAATTTAGATTATTTTTTAATTTTCGATTTATAAATTAAAGTTGTTCAAATTAATTTAAAATATTACTAAAAATTTCCTATAATCGAGTACATTAAGTGGTTTAATTCTTTAATGCCGATTAAAATACACGGTGTATAAAGTTTGATCCACATACTTGTATACTTACCTAAGTTTTTTCAGAGAATGGAACTATCTCTCCATCACAATAAATACTTGGAAGTTGGGCCCATTTCATTTTTTATATTATTTTTGAGCTGCCTATTACAATGAGTTGCGTTTTGGCACGGTTAACTCGCAGTCCAAATGATTTACTCCAGTCACAAATACTTATAGAATCTAGATTTATTTATTCTGTTTATGGCATCAGATAAGTTTAATGCAGGAGCTTGCGTATAGATTTGTAATTTATGCGTGATAGAGTTAATAAAAACTGTGAAAAGTAATGAAGACAAAACGCCGCCCTGTGTACGCCAGCAGCTGTATTACACCAAGAGGAATGAAGCTGATCTACGCAAATTTGCTGCTGATGACCAATCAGGTAACTACGCAACCAGACAATTGCGCTTGAAGATATGTTAAGAGAGTGTAATAGCCCAAGCAAGACCACAAAATCAACAGTGTTGAATGCATTTCTGAAGTCTAGAAGAGCCATAACTGTAATGTTACCCTCCTCCATGCCTGATCCTATATCATCTGTGATATGCACTAGTATTCTAACTAACTAATTAAAATATTGCACATTTGAATCCGTGTGGTGATGGAGTAAGAATACAATATGTCACCACCCCGTCTCATCCCATGGGTGTTGTAGAAACCGACTAAGGGACTATCTGTGAATGTTACCTTTACATAGAAAGAAGGAAAACTTAAAATTAAACCCTGTACCAATCCATCTGGCCAGCGTGGAATTAGTAGGCCAAGAATCCCTCCGTCGCGGGAGGAGGCCTGGCCCTGCAGTGGGACATTAATGGGCTGTTATGATGATTGCTCATTTAGTTAACTTTAACTATATTGAATGAAAATAAACAATGCTATTACAATCTAAAATTAAACTTATTAATCTTAGTACATCTACTTATTTCATTGTTAAGCCTTACATTATTGGAAAGAAAGCCTGCATGATTTCAAATATTGAAGATTTATTGAAGAACAATGTACGATATTACCGTACATTGAGCTAAATCATCATTTTCGTAATACTTACGCATAGAGCTAAATTAGCAATTAAATTATGTATTTTCATTATTAGTTAAATCAGTTCACGAATAACAGCTACGCGCCGCGTACGTGTACTCATCTATCATTAATATCATTATTAGCTTAGCATTCTTATAGTTCAATATATTAGCATTATATATATCAGCAAATTATCTTTTATTTAATCATCATCTAATCTTCTCTAAGAGTACAAACCGTACATCTTAATGGTCCTTCGAGCCGGATCGTGGCGGGATCTATAACGCGTGTGAATAAAGTGTCAACGTAGTAAAGCCTCTGCCACGTACCTACGTAAGTGAGCTAGCAGCTTCGGTAAGTCCACATCATATCAATTATCTAGCAATCCAGCATTATCATCATGGAAGATCTTCTAGCAAACCAGAACCAGATCATGGGAGCTATGGATAACCTCCTGGTCAACTTTAAGAAAGACGGTGCCGATCGTAAGACTTCGGCTCATGTTAAAAAGCGACTCAGCACTTTAGAAGCTTACTGGCATGAATTCCAGTGCAATCATATAAAATTGTGTGAAGCCGACGACCAATCGCACGATTATTTTATTAGCAATTATTTTAAGAAAACTTCAGAGTTTTATAACAACGCTCGTAGTTATATACTGAAGTATATGCCTTCGGATACTAAGGAAAGTATTCTTAGGCCAGCAACACCTTTACAGACCCCAGGGTTTATGTCCCAGCCTTCTACAAGCGATCAGCAGAGCGTGGATAAGACTCCTACGCGTTATCAGGAGCTGGAGACCACGTCCTTTGTATCTCGAACTCAAGGTATGCCAAGCAAATTAGAAGAATTGTTAAGAAAACAGCAAAGTAACTTTAAAGCCTTTCAACGGACAATTAGTGCCATTAACCTTGCAAATATTTCGGCAAAATGGGAGTTTGATGACGTCATGAAAACTGTACAGAGTCGGTGGTCCATGATCGACACTTTACACTGGGAAATCGACAGCGAGCTTTATGAAGAGAACATAGAATATGAAGAAGCATTTAGCAAATATGAAGAAAAATATAACGACATCAAAAAACAAATTAATACAAAAATGTGGTCCGAAAGTCATCGCGAGAAATCGACCCCTAAAATTGAAATACCGACCTTTAGTGGTAGCTATCATCTATGGGTATCTTTTAAGGATCTATTTTTAGAGACTATTCACAGGAATAGAAGTCTATCAGATGCACAGAAGATGCAATTTTTAAAAAGTAAATTAAAGGGCGAAGCAGATAAATTAGTACAACATTTACTTATTAGTTCGAAGAATTATTCTATTTGTTGGGATATTCTAAATCACCGTCTTCGGAGATAGAACTCTGGGTCTGCTAGGTGAATGTTTTCGATAAAAGGCCACGTTGGCTTACCGAATGATTTATTTGGCAAATTGTTAACTGCGTGATTCATTATAAAGGCTCCTGTTTCAAATGAGTAATCATTATAAGTCGACGATATTTTCATATTAATAAAACCTTTACAATTATTCTCCTTCGCTCCTAAGCCTAAAATCACTCCCTTACAATGTTGTCGAGGCAATCTTAACATTTGGGCTGCATTTTCAGTGATCAGAGACGCTTGCGACCCTTGATCAATAAGTGCGCGCAAGGTGATATAAGTACCATCAACTGTTTGTACTTTTACTTTAGCTGTCGCTAAGAGAATTTCCTGTGTGTCATCAAGTGACACATGTGTTGTAGCTTTAGTTGACCTATTGAAATTACTCGACGTAGCATTTCGTGACGTATCGGCAGAAGTGAACGCTTCATGAACAAGCGTATGGTGATTTCCACTGCATATATGACATCTTTTCTTTGAAAAACAATCGTTACCGTTATGATTATAAAGACAGTTTTGGCATAACGACATTTTTGCAATGGTTTGCTTTTGTAGTTCTGGCTGATATTCCGCAAAAGTGTTGCAATACGGTACAGTATGTTGTTTATTACAAATTGGACAATTTTGAGTAGATGCTGACGCCTTGTTATTCTGTGTCCTAGTTACAAAACTTTGATTGCTAGCGAATGATTTGTACACATGATGTTTTTTAAAAGTTTTATTCGAAGATAATGATGATTGAAGCTGCTGATTAGGTTTAGGCTGATCTTGTCTACGTTTTGAGGACTCTAACGCAGTAAATTTAGCTTCCAAAAATTGTAGAAATTCCTGAAGCGATGGTAACTCACGTTGATTTTTTAATGATTCGATATAATCATTACGAGTCTCCGAATCCAATTTCTGCGAAATGATGTAAACAATTACAGGATCCCAAGTTTCGATGTTAACTCCTAGGTTTCTAATGGCGTTCAGACACTCATTAGTAGTGTCATGTACTCTTTTTATAGTTATTGCTGTTTGCTGCTGCATAATAGGTAAATTCATTAAAATACTCATATGCGAATTAAAAATTAATTTAGTATTGTTATAGCGGTGATTTAGAATATCCCAACAAATAGAATAATTCTTCGAACTAATAAGTAAATGTTGTACTAATTTATCTGCTTCGCCCTTTAATTTACTTTTTAAAAATTGCATCTTCTGTGCATCTGATAGACTTCTATTCCTGTGAATAGTCTCTAAAAATAGATCCTTAAAAGATACCCATAGATGATAGCTACCACTAAAGGTCGGTATTTCAATTTTAGGGGTCGATTTCTCGCGATGACTTTCGGACCACATTTTTGTATTAATTTGTTTTTTGATGTCGTTATATTTTTCTTCATATTTGCTAAATGCTTCTTCATATTCTATGTTCTCTTCATAAAGCTCGCTGTCGATTTCCCAGTGTAAAGTGTCGATCATGGACCACCGACTCTGTACAGTTTTCATGACGTCATCAAACTCCCATTTTGCCGAAATATTTGCAAGGTTAATGGCACTAATTGTCCGTTGAAAGGCTTTAAAGTTACTTTGCTGTTTTCTTAACAATTCTTCTAATTTGCTTGGCATACCTTGAGTTCGAGATACAAAGGACGTGGTCTCCAGCTCCTGATAACGCGTAGGAGTCTTATCCACGCTCTGCTGATCGCTTGTAGAAGGCTGGGACATAAACCCTGGGGTCTGTAAAGGTGTTGCTGGCCTAAGAATACTTTCCTTAGTATCCGAAGGCATATACTTCAGTATATAACTACGAGCGTTGTTATAAAACTCTGAAGTTTTCTTAAAATAATTGCTAATAAAATAATCGTGCGATTGGTCGTCGGCTTCACACAATTTTATATGATTGCACTGGAATTCATGCCAGTAAGCTTCTAAAGTGCTGAGTCGCTTTTTAACATGAGCCGAAGTCTTACGATCGGCACCGTCTTTCTTAAAGTTGACCAGGAGGTTATCCATAGCTCCCATGATCTGGTTCTGGTTTGCTAGAAGATCTTCCATGATGATAATGCTGGATTGCTAGATAATTGATATGATGTGGACTTACCGAAGCTGCTAGCTCACTTACGTAGGTACGTGGCAGAGGCTTTACTACGTTGACACTTTATTCACACGCGTTATAGATCCCGCCACGATCCGGCTCGAAGGACCATTAAGATGTACGGTTTGTACTCTTAGAGAAGATTAGATGATGATTAAATAAAAGATAATTTGCTGATATATATAATGCTAATATATTGAACTATAAGAATGCTAAGCTAATAATGATATTAATGATAGATGAGTACACGTACGCGGCGCGTAGCTGTTATTCGTGAACTGATTTAACTAATAATGAAAATACATAATTTAATTGCTAATTTAGCTCTATGCGTAAGTATTACGAAAATGATGATTTAGCTCAATGTACGGTAATATCGTACATTGTTCTTCAATAAATCTTCAATATTTGAAATCATGCAGGCTTTCTTTCCAATAATGTAAGGCTTAACAATGAAATAAGTAGATGTACTAAGATTAATAAGTTTAATTTTAGATTGTAATAGCATTGTTTATTTTCATTCAATATAGTTAAAGTTAACTAAATGAGCAATCATCATAACAGCCCATTAATGTCCCACTGCAGGGCCAGGCCTCCTCCCGCGACGGAGGGATTCTTGGCCTACTAATTCCACGCTGGCCAGATGGATTGGTACAGGGTTTAATTTTAAGTTTTCCTTCTTTCTATGTAAAGGTAACATTCACAGATAGTCCCTTAGTCGGTTTCTACAACACCCATGGGATGAGACGGGGTGGTGACATATTGTATTCTTACTCCATCACCACACGGATTCAAATGTGCAATATTTTAATTAGTTAGTTAGAATACTAGTGCATATCACAGATGATATAGGATCAGGCATGGAGGAGGGTAACATTACAGTTATGGCTCTTCTAGACTTCAGAAATGCATTCAACACTGTTGATTTTGTGGTCTTGCTTGGGCTATTACACTCTCTTAACATATCTTCAAGCGCAATTGTCTGGTTGCGTAGTTACCTGATTGGTCATCAGCAGCAAATTTGCGTAGATCAGCTTCATTCCTCTTGGTGTAATACAGCTGCTGGCGTACACAGGGCGGCGTTTTGTCTTCATTACTTTTCACAGTTTTTATTAACTCTATCACGCATAAATTACAAATCTATACGCAAGCTCCTGCATTAAACTTATCTGATGCCATAAACAGAATAAATAAATCTAGATTCTATAAGTATTTGTGACTGGAGTAAATCATTTGGACTGCGAGTTAACCGTGCCAAAACGCAACTCATTGTAATAGGCAGCTCAAAAATAATATAAAAAATGAAATGGGCCCAACTTCCAAGTATTTATTGTGATGGAGAGATAGTTCCATTCTCTGAAAAAACTTAGGTAAGTATACAAGTATGTGGATCAAACTTTATACACCGTGTATTTTAATCGGCATTAAAGAATTAAACCACTTAATGTACTCGATTATAGGAAATTTTTAGTAATATTTTAAATTAATTTGAACAACTTTAATTTATAAATCGAAAATTAAAAAATAATCTAAATTTTAAAAACTATACTGTACATTGCATGAACAAAAGAGCCGCCCATTTCTTTGTTGTAAGAATGCATTTATTGGGTAGAATTATAGCAGGAGAAACTGAATCAACAGTTTTAGAGTCCACGTGGACTTTTGTCCAATCATAATGATCTGCATAGATCGCTAGCGTGTCACGTGGTCTTACCCCCCGCGCCCGCGCACCCTCCTGCAACTCAAATGCATCGCCGACCGCCGCCGCAGTCGGCCACAAAGAAGTGCATGCGTCTAATTAACTTTTTATTACGTATGTCGTGACATCACAGTTATGATCAGTCATCCTCGCAATAAACAACGAAAACCGCCCATACTCGAATGTCGAGTAACTATTTAGATGTGATGAGATTGTATGTTGTTAGCTGGAGATAACCTCAAGCGAAGCTAGAAGACTGTACGCTGATTCCAGCATCATTCAAAGGTTACAACGCCAAGGCATTACGCTCCCAAGGTTGCCTAGCATACAAGTTATTTTGGCAGCGACAAAACACAAACTTGCAGAGTGCTTCGATTTTTTTGATGAGAAGTGTATTTCACACATTATGCCGTGATTTTATGAAATAAAAAAATATTTTAAACCGAGGCCTAGTAGAATCCATGTCGGAAAGTAGTGTGCGTCGTAATCAAATAATATTCTATACTTGTCTTGGCTTTTCTTCATTGGCACAACGCGTTGTGCGCGTTTTCATCAGAAACCTGTCCGTCGTCATAATATGGTATACACAATTAATGCTCAGAACGCGTCTTCGCTTTTCCTCATTGCCACAACGCGTTATGCGCGTTTTAATTAGAGCCATAACACGTTTTTCGCGTCGTGACTGTTTTTCTGTTTTCACAACGCGTTGTGAGTTTGTGAGCTAATTCCGCTCAATGAGCGTAACTGCACTATAAAACTAAATTTCAAGTTTGTAGGTAAACTGGAAGTACCCTATTAATTTGCGACATATACGGCATAGTTTGATTTTTTTACAGACTTAATTATTTGGTAAAAATATCAGGTTGATACCTCCACGCGTTTTTGAGAAAAATGGTTTTGACACACAAACAGACGGACGGACACTGAGTTAGGTACGTGCCTGTACACGTGTTGCTCTGCGTGTGCAGCGGCTTGAGGTTGTGCACCGAGCAGGCACATAACATTCTGCGTATTATATTGTGCCTTTTTATACGAACAAAATGACAGGAGTATACTTACCATCTTTAGCCATGCGCCTTTTTGGTATCATATTGTACAGGTAAGCTGGAGTCAAGTACTCCATCTTCAATATTATAGGTTATCCTAAGTGCCCCTCAGCACTTAGGATGTCAATAAAACACTCTCGGATTGCTTCTCAAATTTTTAATATGAAAACAATTTTACACTGTTTCTTTTTAAACAATAAATATATTTAATTATAATGTCTCAATTTTAATATGATTGACGGAATAAATATATCTTTTACAATTTTATTTACACAACTATGTACAGTCAAGAGCTACTGTACAGCTAGCCGGCATTACGCTATAAATGTAAAAACGCTCTTAAAATCATCATCTTTGAGTACAGAGTATTATTATTTTGTACATTATTTACATCGAAAGACTTTAACGAATGCATTATTTAAACTTTTGGATATTTAAATATTGTATTTTGACACAAACACTTACAGGGGCCCAGTGTGCGCTGTCGGAGACATCCGTGATCTCAGCGTCACACAGACATATCAAAGCGCACAAAGGTATCCGCTGGCTCGAGTTTGGATATTATCTATATTTTATAAAAAAGGATAATAAAACTTTTAAGTACACGAAAAGGAGAGATAAAAAGTAAGAATTCCAAACGAGTATATAAAAATGGCATAAAGTATAAAGGCATATTTAAAAGTACAACAATATTACAAATGAATAGAATATTGTCTAAAAAGTAATACGTTACGACCTAGTTGGCACCTGAAACAGTTAGTGAGGCGAGTGTTAAGTCTACATCCACGAGACAATGAGCAGTATCATGTCTGTCACTGAATACATTATTAGTTTGGTACGAAGTTGGATGTAGCTTACAAGAATGGGGAGTAGATGAACAGTCTACATGACAATGTAGTGAGTACAAGTGTCGTTCGGTTAGATTCACTTAACGCTACAGGAATGTGGAACTTGGTGAGTGTAAGTAATGTCGCTGACGATATATCTACACTAGGTTGCTCTATCCAATTTTAAAAGGGCACTTACTAGGGGGCAGCTGAGACAGCTACGAGCGCACCTCGCCATCTGACCACAATACACAGTTACTTAGGCAGCTCTTACACCAGTACAAGTGAAGCTGTCGGCTCAGTTACTGTTATCAGATCAAGAGGTGGCGCGCCTCTCTTTATTTATCTAGACGTACAAACTAAATCACTCCTGATCCCCGGACATTGTCCAGTAGATCACAACACACAGACACACACCGATGTATCTTCATACACTATTACTTTCACTTTCTGTCTTTTTATGAAATTATTAATGACGACGATTGAGACAAATGAAACAAATTAATTGACTAACAACATTTGTGTTATATATTAGAGTTGTGAGAACATGATTGCGAATGGCTCTGAGTCTGCCACAGTGATAATGTGTACACATACTGAGAGCGAGCAGTGCGAGGAGTTTAATGTTCATCATGACGTCACACACCAGCAACAAGTATTCTCTAAACATTTAGTCGCTCAGTTAGCGTAGGACTTGTGTGTTCCCGTACTAAGCTCATAAGTTGAAGTGTAATTACTAAAAACAAAATAGGACTAGAACTAACACTCCGAGTAGGACATAGATGGACATTATATAGTATATAAATCGAGCCTCATATAAAATTTATTAAAACTTCAAAAGAGTTAGAGATGAAAATCAGACTTTCATCTTTATACTTAACTATAAAGTCGCTGAGACCTGATCGCGTCGATCTGTATCTTATCTAAAAGTGGTCAAAACTATTCACAAAGTTGTACTGCTCGTCTGTTTGTTCGTACATAGTACAAGTACAACTCGTGAGGTCAACTACGGAAAATTGTTTGTTCCTCAGTCGAGGTCTATCATTAGGATCAGTTCGGCCAAGTGCTATTGTCACGTATTTGATACTGAACCAAAACATATCTCATTGTACTAGTCTAATACTGAACATTAGATTTTCATAAAATCACCACAGAAGCTCTAGCGTCACAGAATTATATTATAAGCTTAATTACTTCAACAAATGTTAAAATTAGAGGAAGAATCATTTGTATATCTTATGCATACGATCTCTAAGTAATAAGTAACACATTATCTCGCGCAAAATTTAAAACAACATCTTATCTTATTATAATTAGAGTTTACACAAAACAATCATTATCGTGTCTGTACTTCTCTGTAATACAATTATAACTAATTATTCATTTTAATTAGGTACAAAACCTTAGTTTTGGTTGTTGTTTATTTATTTATTTCGTGAAGTTTTGGCGCTTTCGGGATTTGAAAGATCATTTTCTTATGGTAGTATTTAAAAGGGTCAACCTCAAAATTGTCCTTCTACTGATTAATATGAGCTGATCTCATTACATCTGTTATTACTTACTCACAGAAACTGAGGAGTATGATCAGTTAATAAGACGACAGCAGTACGTACTGCCGGTACTCTTAGTTCGTGTTCATTGTCAGGACTAAGTTATTTGTTACCATCATTATCTAATGAAAGAGGTACGTAATAAATCTACAAATAAATTAATCTAGCTCTTTTAAATTCATTAAGTACATACATTTTTAGAATTTCATTTTCCTTTTAATAAGTCAAAGATAGATAAGTAGTGTTGAGGAGGTCGCACTAGTACACCTAGTGCGAGCTGGTCTGCACTCGATAGTGAGTTAACATGTATTGAGCATAAATACTTGAACAATATAAACAACTCAATCATTTGTATAATTACAAACGAGTCATTTATTTACAAAAACATTAAAGTATTAGTTTAAACCAATATCTGTAGAGTAAGAGGTAACTAGACGAGCACTGGTTTCCGTCTTCTCTTCCTCCTGCGGTGCGGGGGCGGGGGTGCCGGGGGGGCGGGTGCTATAACCGCTTGAGGGGCGGCGGAGGCATCGTCGCCGGCTGGTGGAACGGGTGGTATTGGCGGGCTAGGATGTCGCCCTAGAACCCAAATATTACACTATACATTCGTCATTAATTATGTTAGCAAGCTCGCAGCTGACAAGTGTTAGTGGGCGGTAAGCAGCGGGTCGTCGGGTAATGGTGAGAGCTCATACTTACAACTTGGGCCTGCTGGCTCTGAGCCTGCTTCATGTTCTTCTCGTTCACCATCAGCTGGTGCGCGGCTCTGTAACGTTCAACAACATTACTTGTGACGTCGACAACGCGTTGCATACAACGCTACGTAACACAAGAGAACATCTACTGAGATACATCATGCTATATCTACTAACTACAAACATTGCAGGCACGTAGCTGTATGTTGCTGACCTAGAAGGCAAGGTCGACTAAATCTTAATCCTCGCGTGGTGCTCAAGAGCTCCGGCATACAAAGACATAAGTTATTTTATATGCAGATAACAAACAGATATGCACCAAATGTCAATGTGTATCCCACCTGTCCATTTGTTCCTGTGTCATTTCGAGGGCCTCCTGCATCTCACGAGAAGTGTTCCTCACGAACTCAGGATCGCAGTACTCGCCGAGACCTTGCTCCTGCAGCACCTACAAGCACGTTGAGTTGAATTGTTAGCAAGATAAATAAATGAGCCAGTATTTAACCTTTCTATACCTGCGCCAATCAAAAACGTAATTGTAGTCGTTCCCACAGACCAACGCGCGGGTATAGGAAGATTATTGAAGTAATGTTTACACTTAAAATCATATCCTATGCCAACCTCTCTGGCCAGCATTGCATTGTATGACAAAATTGTTAAAAGTGTACGATATAGAAATAAACTGGAGCAATGGTGGTGCAGGAAGCACTAGCTAATAACCTCACAACTGGTGAGTCTACCAAAACAAAAGATCGTCCACCCTGATGACATGCAGTATGTGCTTCTACAAGAGGATTATAGAACTAGGTGCGTTGAGTTACAGAGGAACATTGTCAGGACATCAGAATACTGAACACATTATACTGTTTATGTAGTTTTTGTGTATGATTCACTTGTCATTAATCTTTATTTGAACAGTTCTGACATTATTGTAACATAAACCCCTGAGTCCATAACCCCTGGCGTCATAAGGTGTAATTTATATTAATGACTAGTTCGGTGGTAAAGTGAGAATGAATACACGCATTTGCTTGGTTTGAGTTCTTCACACAAAGAATTCAACAACTTTATGTCTAGTTTTTGGTACTTCTTCGGATTTAGTGTAAGATGTATTGTATAATTAAGTGTTGCTAGAGCATCTGTGATCAATAAATTAGTTAGTGTATTATATAGTGGAGGTGATGCAACAAGGTGTAGTACTCACTCTCGTGACCAGACTCTCTGCCGAGCCCACGACGGGCAGCGCGGCGTTGTTTCCGCGCGGACTGCCGGGCAGCGACACCACGCCGCGCCCGAAGCTATCCGCGCCTGCAACATACAGGGGGGTATACTCTCGCGTCCACAGAACACCGCCACGTACTGTAGCGCACGTCACTTTGTATAATGAGTTGAACCTACCTCTGGCAGTTTGCGTCATCGGTAACATTATACACTAAACTATAATTATACTAATTTCTCAGAAGCTCAGAAGCTGGTTTGTAATGGTTCTTAAGCAATGAATTTCAATCACTTTCTAAACATTAATCTATATCATTACCGTCCTCGTGAATATTTATGATCGACTCGTGCAATATACTAAGTATACTAAGTTGTTTCGTCTTCTAAAAGCTTGTCTAGAACCTTTCTCTAAGATGCAACACTATTTTATTTTATTGAGTACGATATTAATCTGATGGTACATGACATGCGTTGCGTTGAGGTGATGAACGTCTATCGTACGCCGCTGGGACGCATCCACGTCCTTAGTTTTAGTTCAACTTGAAGTGCAACATAAGTGTATCGTTATTATAATATTATTAGTGTGAGATTGCAAAACATGAAACTCGCTAAAGCATAGTGTGAGCGTGTTAGATTACAAATCGATACCGTCAGGTCGCCTGCAACCTTGCCTGTAAGCCTCGAAGTCGACGCGACACTTCCGCCACGAAGGGGCTCGCCTTCGTGCGGGAAGTACCCGAGTCAAGTTTTTAATCAAACATTTCTAAATCGTTTATTAGCTTTCATTAATACACACATCAAAAAAGTCTAAGCAACATGCATGATATTACAAATTTACCATTTATATTAATTAATTTCTAAGTATTTACTCACTCAAAGTGTATAGGTAAGTAAACTTTTTTGTTATTGATGACATACTGGCTGGTTGTAAAAAAAAAATTTCGATTATGTTTTGTTTTTTTTCATAAAATTCAAATGACTGCGAATTTGTTTGAATTTGAGTGCATGTTAATTGCTACGTTTTAGTCTTGATTTTATAATTTTACCAACCATTTAAATACAGTTGGCGACAAAATTGAATTGTTAGATATTCTTTACGTCATGGAGCGACGTCATTTGACGGCAGATGAAATGCAAAGAGCTGTAGGGATGTTGCAAGCGGGAAGTAATCAATCTCAGGTATCTCGACATTTTGGTATTCATAGAAGTGTTATTTGTCGTCTTTGGCAGCGCTACAATAATACAGGGGAACCCGCTGAACAGCATCCAGGCCGTAAAAGGAGTACAACCACTCGGCAAGACCGGTACATACAACTGACTGCAAGACGCCAGCCGATGTTAACCGCTCGAGAGATAAGTTTGAGGCTACAAAATTCAAGTGGTGTTGATGTAAGTCCCCAAACTGTGCGAAATCGACTGCATGAGTACGGCCTACGAGCTCGACGCCCTATCAGGTGCCCACCGATACGTCACGGGAATCGCGCTCGTCGAAATGAATGGTGTAGAGAACGCATAACATGGACCCAGGAACAATGGGATAAAATTATGTTTTCCGATGAGTCGCGATTCGGGTTTAGGCCTGATACAAGAAGGGTGCGAGTGTACCGTCGACCCGGAAATACTGAAAGACTCAGGTGCGTTCAGGAAGTTCATCCATACAGCGGCTCAACAGTTATGGTATGGGCGGGTATTATGAAGAACAGGCGAACTGAGCTCGTTTTTGTAAATGGAAACATGAACGCTGAAAATTACGTTGAGGATATTCTCAGACCTTATGTCCATCCATTTGCACAAACCTTTGGCTCCGATTTTACGTTAATGCATGACAATGCGCGTTCACATACAGCTCGGCGAACCAGTGAATACTTGGCAACGGAGAACATCCAGGTATTGCCCTGGCCTGCACAATCGCCAGACCTCAACCCCATCGAGCACGCATGGGACATGCTCCAGAGACGTGTTTTGAAGGACTTGGACGGAGTGACAACAACCCAACAGCTGAAGGATTTGCTACAATTCCATTGGGAGCGAATACCGCAAGATGACATAAACAGTCTCATTAATTCAATGAATAATCGTTGCCGACAAGTTCTGAATAGCAGAGGAGGCCATACTTTGTATTAAATTGTCCTATTCTTTCACAATAAATTCATTTTCTTAAGAAATTTCAATTTGTAAAAAAAAAGTTTAGTTTCTTATGTACCTGTATATTCTAATATTGTTAATTTCTGTTATTAAAAGAACTTATAAAGAAAACAGCTGTTATTTTTACATCATAGAACCCTAAAAATATTATTTTAAAAATAAAATACAACGTTATAATTAAAATAAATGGTAAAATAAATTAATATAAATGGTAAATTTGTAATATCATGCATGTTGCTTAGACTTTTTTGATGTGTGTATATCCACGACTACAATACAAGTATAGAGAGCGAGAAGTATCTCGCAGTGGAGAGTCAAGGTACGTAAAGGAAGGTATCAGGCGGTGCGGACCTGCGTGGTGCGCGCTCACTACAAGCCTGGCGGGCGCCCCCGAGGAGGCGCTGCGCACCATCCGACCTGCAGGAGGCGGGCGCGGCGCGCGCAGGCTGCGGCGCTCCCCGCCCCGCGCCGCCCGCGCCTCGCCCCGCGCCTCGCCCGCGTGCGAGAACGCGAAGGGCAGCCGCGCCGCCGCGTTGTACCCGTACAGCGTCATCGTGCGCGACTCCGCCGTGGGCGTGCACGCGCCCGCCAGCAGCGCCGAGATCTTGGGCTGGATGCAGGGCTCCGGCGCGGGGGGGGACTCCTCGGCGCGCGGGGCGGGGGGCTCCTCCGGGTGCACCTTGCGCGACGCGCTGGCGGCGCGGGGCTCGCTCGGGGTCGTCAGGTAGTTGACGCAGCCGAACGCGAGCCCGATCTGGCCGAGCATCTCGGGGTAGTTCGACTTCTGGTTGCTGTTAGTTACGTACCGTTATCCACACGCGAGCGGTTAAACAGAATGAGATCGTTAGTCAGATATAGTTAGTGAGCGTTACGAGTTAGTTAGGTAGCGGGCGGGGAGGCGAGGAGAACAAAGTTAACTAGTAAACCACGCTTTAGGCTACCTTGGTAAATAGTGTTCTTTAGGTCATTTGTGGTTCTTCTGTAATATAAGCATTTATTATTGAGACTTGAGGTTATGAGATAATAAGTTCATTAAAATTGATTGAAATGAGAGATGGAACTAATGCTATTAGTTATGAGGTATGTACTCACTCGAGCACTTGGTATATTTTCTCTGACTCTCCGTTGAATATTAGTGGCCTCAGTGGTATTTGTTCTTTGGGTTGACCGTTTGCTCTGAAAGTGTAAGTAAAAATACACAATTTAGCAACAAGTACCATAATGACTCAGTCTATTCCTAATCTTACCCAACTTCTACATTACGTCACTTAAATATTTGCACTTTTTTTTATGACAAATAAAATATGAAGAGCAAGGAGTTGTATGGCCGTTGTTACCGGGCCTTGAATGGGCCTGATGTTGATACGTTATCATCTGTGTCTTGGCTGCGATTCTGTGATCTCTTTGGAGTAAACCATAATTTGACTACGTATTATTTTCAACGAAATTGTAATGACTAATAATAATCATAAAAATAATATTATCTTGAAGGATGCTACAGTTGATATATTTATGTAGGGCATGTCACTGTCCCGGAGAATTACTCAGGCATATTGTTTCTGGTTGTTCTCACAACGAAGTAGCCAAAATTGTCTACCAACAACTTGCTCTTATATAAAATCTAGTCGATGTAAAAGTAAGGTATTATAGTTATCTAACCGACAGGACCGAAAGTGTAAAATAATAATCGATGTCACCATTCCTCATGACGAGAATCTTGTGAAAGTAGAAAAAGACAAACAAACAAAATATTTGGACTTGACTCACGAGGTTGTCGACGTGTGGAATGTTGATTCGGCGATCATTGTTCCGATAGTAAATTTATAAAATGTATATGTGTGTGTGCCTCCATCAATACCTAAAGAGATTCGCGTTAGACTGTTGGTTTATAGGCCTGATGCAGAAAGCAGTACTGCTTCACACGGCACGTATTGTAAGGAGGTTCTTATCTCTAGAGTCCTAACCACCAGTAGCTTGGTCCTTGTACCCAATGCTGGTGAGTCTACCTTCTTAGTACTCGTATTTTAAAATGTTTTTATTTCTATATTTAGATTTTATTTTTTGTGAAATGACGTAAATGAAGAGAATAATACTTACAAGTTAGGTGTCATAGGGAGTGGTCCCATGCCGTATTCTCGCTGCATCATCGAACTTAAGTGGTTTCCAACGCCTTCTGTACAATGTTACAATAAAACATACTTAGTATAATAAAGTAAACCATGTCCCTGTATCACGAAATATTAATTTGAAAAACAATGCAACAATTTGAAGATCGATCCCTGGTTGGGTTTCAGCCTGAGACTGCTCTGGATATAAGTTATAGCAAAACCTAAACCTTTATGTAATCAATTTAGTTGCTACATACGAAATGTAAGTAACTGTCTTATAGCGATGTCTATTTGGAGATTAGCTCATAATCTCTGAAATGCTTAAAGCAGTGAGTTTTCAAACAGAGGTACGACATCGAGGGACAGTCACCTGGGGGTGGGTCTCCGTGTTTTCTATGTTTGTGGAAGTTTCTGTTCGGTCCGTGTCTTCTGATGCTCGACCAAACGCCTCCGAACAGAGAGTGGTTCCTCTGTGGAAATTAAATTAAAATGGTATACAAGTTTAATTTAAAAGCGACAAAAGTATACATTGAACTTCAGACCTAAGCAGTGATGTGCGTCGGGTGGATTTTTAGAAATAAATTTAAGTTACGTATGTTCAGTCGTGTAACGTTATGTACTTATATAAACAAAAATAATCCTTTTGTAAATTAACATTTAATTATGAATTTAAACGTAGACTTCATTCGGATGAACCATGTTGTCAAGTGAACACATAATTATATTGAAGGAGATTACACAGATCTCCTTCCAATGTTTCAAGTTTTTTCTGTCCTGTCTGAAAAAAAATTTAAAAGATTTCAAGATTTTTTTCAAAGACTCGTGTTCTCGGTTCACAAAGCCAGGTGCTTTTATCATAGGAAACTGGGAAGAATGGCTTTTGGAATTGTCCGTGTTATATGTTTCCTAATGAGTGATGAGTGTCACTGACCCTGTGCATGGGCACGTCGCACTCCGCGGAGATGTCGTCCAGGTTGCCGGAGATGGCGCGCTGCAGCTCGGGCCCCGCCTCGTGCAGCGTCCTGAGCCCCGCCTGCAGCGTCATCTGGTGGCTCTGCTCGTCGCACTGGCGCAGCTCCTGCTCCTTGCGCTTCTTGAACCTGCACACGTAGACGCACATGTGAGTACACATTACACTCACTTCACCCGCACTCACTCTACTTACGCAATCCTCCACGTGATGTGCAACTATGCTAAGCATTGAAGTGTGTAAACATTTCTCTAAAGTATTTCAATATCTAGTAAATCTAATAATAATTCAAAAACGATGTTTATCTACAATGAGAACCGTTACTAAGTTCTTGATCTAAATAAATTGAAAGAAGATAAAAAGAGAAACACCTACGGCTAAGTAAATATGTGAGATCAAAACTCTTTTATAGTACTTATATGTAGTAAGTATAATAATATAATATAATAATTGTTCACTTTAACTAATTCTAAATTATATTGAACACAAAAAACACAACATGTAACAATGGGATATTAATTGGACAAAGTAAGAGATGCTACTTAGTTGGAACGTCGCAACATATCGGCATCCTCGAGCATGCTCTTGCAAACGGTTTATATTAAATGTATTACGGGATCTCAAACTGCTTTACGAAGCTGAACCAAATATTATAGTATGTGGGGCGGGGCATGCGGGAGCAATCGTTGTGTTGAACCAATGGCAACACGCGCATCTCTGAGCCAACTATATTGCAGGGCGGCGAGTCTCGCACGATAGGTACTCGCAGTACGAGCTAGAGGTCCTACAGGTACAGAGGTCTGTACCGTACACGCACACATACGTATGTATCTTGTTCTTACTCACGCGTGATTCCTATGAAACAAAAACGTGAGCATCAGTCTCCACAGAACATAACAACTCAAATATTAAATAAACAAACAAATCATTTAAAACTATTCGGCGCCTTCATCAAACGTTATCAGTTCATCACTACACACACAGTACTACTGTGTTGATGAACATATCATGGACGTACTTTATTATTGCGTTGTCATTATACATATAAATGTATTCCAAACGTTTATCATATCGCTGCATCGTTTATCTACGTAGTGGTTGCGATATCGTGTCGGTTCCGTCTCATTGCCCTCACAACAACGTGGCACTGACCTTCTGAAGTAGTCTTGTATGAGGAAGGTGGCGTAGAACTTGCCGACGGTGATCTCGTTGGGGTCTCCCGGGGGCGGCACCACCTGGTCCAGCAGCTTGGGCGACGTGCGCTTCCAGATCTTCTTGATGACGGCGCGCAGCTCAGTGTTGCAGTCGTCGATGTTACCTGCACCCACGAGGACCGGGAAACTTGTTAATATACTGTTTATTTAATGAAGCAAAGCACAACAAATGGTTATGATATTTGCCTTCAGTTTTAATCTTGAGCGAGGTGCGCACGACCGCAAAGAGCGTCGCGTTGAACAGCACCGTGCCGTCCGAGTTGAGCGGCATGTTCATGGACACGAGGCGCTTGCACGCCACGCGGTGCGGACACAGCTTACCGAAACCTGTGCCACGAGTACTGTGAGTCACCTACGTATCTTATACAGATAAAACACGCAGAAATACACATATAAGTACTTACTGATCACTAAAGCCTAATTGTTCTGAAACCTATAACAATGTTAAACAGAAGAAAAAAAGACGAGTCGAAGAATATAATTGGGGCAGTAGAGAAAGATAAATATTTTTAATGAAAAATGTGTTCACTTAACGAAATAAACATGCTGAGTAAAATATAATATGTAACAAACTTACCTAAAGGAGGACTTATTTTTCTTAACAAAGTAACTACATCTAAGTGTTTTATTCTACCCTTCGCGTCGGGATCATATTCACTCCACAACCTGCAATCATAACACACGAGTCACTTGAGCATTACCTACCTACATATAATACTACATTCATAGTTAAATCTTGACAAACCTTATAAATTCATCTAAGTGATGTGGTCCTAGTATAGACCAGTCTCTAGTTAAATAGTCGAAGTTATCCATAATGACAGCCACAAATAAATTGATTATCTGTAATTATAAGAGATTACAAACATTATAGTGAACATCAATAATACTAACAATATATTTGCTTCTGTGTGTATGTATGTTACCAAGAAGGAGCAGAGCACGTAGAAGGAGATGAAGTAGGGGAAGGCGAGCACGGAGCCGCAGGTGCCGCCGGGCTCCTCGGGCTCCACGTCGCCCTCCTCGTGGTAGTTCCTGTCGCACTTCACCTCGGGCTCCGGAGACACGCCCATCATTATGTCTTGCCACGCCTCCCCTGCGCAGGCACACGGTGTTCAAAGATACGTTCCGTTGACAGCATGCAGTAGCATTGAATAGTTCTCTCTATAACTCACCAGTGGCAGAACGAAACAACACGAGCAGAGCTTGAGGAAATGTTTGGAAGTGATTGTTTCTTGTGATCGGAGTGTCATCGTCTATCGCTATCTTCCCAAAGACCTACAATACGCAAAAAATATTGCTTGCGTTACCTATTGATCATGTCTATCCATAACACTAACAAACAATCTACTTAGATCATGATTATCCATTTCGTGATAGACTTTACAGTCCATTTGTCATTAAAACTCGTTAAGATAATAGAGAGGCTGGTTCACCTGCATGCCAACAACAGCGTAGATGAAGAACAGCATGAGGATGAGCAAGGCGACGTAGGGCAGCGCCTGGAAGGACTTGATGAAGGTCCACAGCAGCGTGCGGATGCCCTCGCCCCGAGACAGCAGCTTCACCAGCCGCATCACACGGAACAGTCGGAAGAAGTTTATAGACGGGATTGAGCTCTCCTGTAAGTAATTGTACCAGTTGCTGAAGTATCGGTCATACGATTGTAGGGTGCAATACAGATCAATAAGCATTAAGTATACCTAACTATTCCACTATAAATAAGTCCTACAACAGTTAATTTACAGACTGATATTTAAAAAATACCATTAAGTAATTATATCTCTTACACAGAATCTTATCATTATGTTATGGCAGTAATCTCACAGGTACTATTTATACTATGTATTATTATACATTTAATTTCTTATCTGCTCCACATTTACTTTTCCATAAAACTAGTCCTATACATAGATTGGTTCGACAATTGCTTAAATGTGAGCACGTGCATGCGTGCGTTACATTCAATTGTAGTGCGACTACTATTGACAAACAATAACAATAGGTTGCTTGCAAACATTTAACTTAACTGTGCTTTATTATACACTTAGTCAGGTTATACCTAGTCTCTTGACAACCTTTTGATGTTCACTCAATACAATGTTTAGCACTGTATACGAGTACTATGAAGGAGTGCTACAACCGAATGTTTCAGTACCAGTGATATCTAAGTAAACGTAGTTGCGTATTATACTAGTTGTCAGGGCTCTGGAGCAGGTTTTAAAATTCGTTTATTATTTAGACTGTTTTTGAAAAATAAACTCATTCGAAAGAATTTTTCTTCAAGCATCTCTAGTTGCAATTGCACTAGCTGCAGCTGTGTGTGTACGTATTATGTCTGTCTGCTGCTCTGTATACTTACTTATTATACTCACAAATAAGTCTTGAGTGCAATGTACAAGCTGACTACGTATACTCTAGACGTATATAAGAAGAGCGTGGAAGCGAAGTGACTTACCTTGACGACGTGAGCCTTCGACACGCCACTTCCCTGAAACAACAGTACGTCTTCAGAGTCTGTATTACCAGAACGTGACAGCATTAGCACTTTGCTATTAATACAACATCTATATTGTCCATGCTACAGGCAGGACAGTAACTCTGCTGCGCACACATTGGAACTAATAAACTATTTGATAATAGTTCTTATTGAATTAGATATAAATTACATAGACCTATAAAGCTTATGGATAGCTAGAAAATTCGAAAGGAAGAAAGACAATGGAAAAATTTTGTACTTTTCGAAAGTATGAGACTTAAGTTATGAAAGGTTCCGCCGCGTCCCAGCAGAGTTAGTTGATAGTGAGAGTGTAAATACAATTATATGTAATAATATCTATGAAGTGTGTACAGGTGTAGTTGTTGCACTGAGCTCAGCTCACCTGGTTCTTGAGCTCGTTCACTTGCGAGAAGACGATGTCGATGATGCTGCCCAGCACGATGATGAAATCGAACGTGTTCCACGCGTCGCCAAAGTAATTCTGTATATTAAAGTAAACATATTCATTAAATATCATTTGTGAGGTAAAATCTAGACAATAGTTGACAAATAATAGTTTAATATACTAAGTATCTTTTGGGTTTGCAATAACGTACTTGTTCGACTAATTCACCTTCAATAAAAGTTCAAATCATCCAATAGACGTCTACAGATATTGGTATTGAATCTTTCGGTACGCAATCGCCATTCCAGAACCTTTGTGCCCCAACGCCCCCAAATACATGTTTTAGACGAATATTTCCGCAAAATGTTTTTTGTTTAACTGTTCAAAAGGTACGCAGCATTACTTAAACATTGTATGGACTTAGCTAAAAGTGTTCTCACCTTAAACCTGAAGGCAGCAAGTTTAAATATAAACTCGAGCGCGAACACCGCGGTGAACAGCATGTTGAGGAGGTCGAGCGCCTTGCTGTACTCGTGCGGCTGGTTGTGGTACTTCATGGCGAGCGTGATGGTGTTGATCATGATCAGCACGAAGATGGCGTACTCGAACGGCTGTGACGTCACGAACCACCACACCTTGTACTGGATCCGGTGCTTCGGTATGTACCTACAAACATGTTGCATAAGTTATATGCACATCTATAACGCTGTTCATATTGTATACTATCTGCTTACCTTCTGATCGGTTTAGCTTTAAGTGCAAACTCAATGCAGTTTCTCTGATTCTTATCTAATTCACAGTTTTTATATTCTTGTTCACCCTCGTTTTGGAATGTCACTATGACGAAACCGACGAATATATTTACCTACAACAATACGAGTATTACTCTTAACATCTATCATCAGATTCTGTATAATTATGGTGTTTTAAAATATCATAAAGGTACTTGCCATAAAGAAGGCAATTATAATAATATAAATAATATAGTAGGCTGCAACAATTGGACGGAAGTTAGTTATGGGACCGCGATCCTCAGCATTCGAATCTATAGACACGTACAACAACCTGAAAGTAAAACAATTATTAATGTCACATCCGTCAGGGTTGATTGTGGAGTAACAGGTGATCTATCACTTACCCTGGCCATCCTTCAAACGTAGACACAGTGAACAAAGTAAGCATTCCTTTCATTACGTTGTCAAAGTGAAAATCATTCCGTTTCCATTCTCTGTCCCTTACAACATAATTACGGTTCTCAAATACTAAATACGTTCCTCTGAAAACAAAAATGTCAAGTGGTTAAGATTCACCCAGAAACCCTTATTCTGAACCAATTGAATAAGTCGGCAGATAAATATAATAATATACTCACTGACATTCATCTTTTGTCATTTTAGATATATCGTTACACCTAAAAAACTTTCCCTGAAACAATATCTCAGAGATTAATCATTACCGACAAAGTACAAGTAGGTATAAGTACACACAGTTAGTAGCATGCCACGACATGTAGATGTGTTCAGCCATACATACATACATACATACTTACAACGTAATGACACTACAGATGACTTGTGTGATAATCAACTCATTTCTCATGATAACAAAACAATATGCTTAATGCTTCAAGAAGCTGAATATACAATATATACAAGCCGCTATCGTTACACGTAGATGTTAATGCAGGTTATGATAATATAGATGATCATGTAACTAGCGATGCTCACCTCATACACCTACTCTAAATGTTATATTATTTGTGAACAAACTGTTATGAATCAGGTTTATATTGTTATTATAAACACATGCAACATCAATGTCGTTACTTAGTTTTATGATCTTCCAACTTGGTTTTTGTTAATTTATTATATATTTTCAAAATGAGCGCTGGAAGAACTTAAAAAGGTGCAATAAACACGGCTCACCTTGAACAGCTGTACGCCGACTACGGCGAACATAAATTGTAACAAATACGTAACTAGCATAATATTTCCTATCGTCTTAATAGCTACTATCACACACTTCACCACATACTGTTACCGGGTCGTGCGAGTTATTGTCGGGGCATACATTACCGGGGGCAAGGCATCCACATTGTCCAGTGACCACGCAGCGACGGAACATAGGGGGACAAGCAAACCAACTTTAATCACATGGGACATATCTTACAGGAGCGAGGGGGGGCGAGGGGGGCGGGGGGCGCACATCACTTGCTACGGTTAGAACTTGTCGTCAAGGTAGGGGGAGCGTTATCGTGTCTATGTAGGTATCATTAGTCAACTAGATGGACGACGGAACGTACACGTACTACACCTTTGGGTTTGTTAATGATCTCATGCTTGTAATAACCGACGACACTGAACTTATAACAAACTAACAACTGCTGCTACTACCACTTGAACATGCTAACACTTGTGTACTTGTGTGTCATTGTTTACTTGTACGAGTATTGTGCTGTTTTACTTTATAATACATATTATGTATTGTAGCGCAAAGCGACATAGATCTCACAATATATACTAATACAAAGATCCAAAGCATTTAAATGTATATTTGTGCCGAGCGAAGCAATAAAATGTGTAGAAAACTCGCTACGACGATAAATATTATATAAATATTAAATTAATATAAAGTTTAAACAAAGGTTGTTGAAGATTAAAGGCAGAAATAAATAAATTGTACAGTTATATGTGTGTTTGCCAAAAGCTAAGGTGAGATTACATAGAGATAGTAATATAATCATGAGAAATGAGCAAGAAGTAGGTGAGACAGACAAAATGTGAAACGAATACAGTTTACCCAAAGGTGTATATAATATTAGGAGTGATGTATAGGTGGTGTATTCACTCAGAGCACACAAGACTGTCGGTATGAGAGCGGTATACTGTGTGCTGTAGTGGCACAGTCCACAGCCGCTCAGCAGAGGCCCCCTACCTTGAACATTTGCACTCCCATGACGGCGAACATGAACTGTAGTAAGGACGTTACCAACAATATGTTGCCGATCGTTTTGATGGCAACGATCACGCATTGTACAACGTGCTATAATCACGAAAAATATTGTCAACAAATGTTCATTCATTACATACTATGTAGATGTTGTGACTGCACTGCACAATATAATATGCATTATGTTCACTATTGAATTAGATACTATTTATCATTATCATAACGTTCAAGATATTATGCAGTTCTGTTGTATTTTTAGACAAAATATCAACGTGGAATACTATCAACTTACAGAGTTCAAAAATCTAAAACTAGTGTTTTATAAAGTTGAACATAATTACTGACCTTAAGGCCTTTAGCCCTATTGATGGCCCTTAGAGGCCTCAGCACCCTGAACACTCGCAATATCTTCACCACAGATATACTACCCGACCTGAAAGTTATAAGTTAGACTATTATTTTTACTCGGGACAAGATTCGAACCTGCGCATCCGAACTATTCGCTACGCCACCAGAGTCATTGTCTGGTTAACCAAATTAGACCATCGCTTTCTACGAAGACATTAGCGTAATGTTTAACTGTAACAACGCCACCTAGGCGCAACAGCTGTAAACTTTCAATATTGCTATTGAACAGTTTACTTACTTAATGGTGACAATTTTTGTACAAATAAAACCCATAATACACTCAAATCCACACAAATTTCTTTAATTCAGTAATTTAGGATACATACACACACACTTAGTTTTTTGTGTGCACGTGTGTAATGTTGGGTGTGGTTGTGGTGAGACCTAAGTGTGCTGTGGAAGTGTTTATAAATATATTATTATGAGTATTATAATTTTATTGTTTCGTTTTAATAGAGTTTCTGTCTGTCCATAATCCAAAGTTTTTAGCCAGACTATTAGAGCCAATTTGAACTCTTCTTCTTTGGTAGGGGTAGGGTATAATGCTTTTGTTCTAAAATACAAATCTAGGTTTAGTTTAGACCCCAGATCTCCCTTAAATAACAATTTCACACTTGGAAACGAAGTTAACATCTTCATTAATATTGCATACTGAAGTAATTTGTGTTTATGAATGAAATGATTTTTATTTAAAAAAAAATTATATCAGCTGCGAGGTATTGTGTTTGAAACTAGTGAATGTGTACGTACTTAAAGCTCATGGAGATGAGCGAGACGCAGACGACGAGCATGTCGAGCACGTTGAAGGCGGAGCGCAGGAAGGCGCCCTGGTGCAGCACCAGCCCGTACGTGATCAGCTTCAGGAACAGCTCCAGCGTGAAGATGGCCGTGAAGAACACGTCGAACTGACTCAACAACTGAAACATATAATACATCCAGCAGTAGTCCCCTTCGTTTGTCCAATATGTTGCTAAAAGTCTCTTCTCTAATATTATTAATTAGTAATTAGCTAATTAATAAGTATTAGGTCGTACATCTCTTTAGCAAAATAGACCGACCAACCTTACCCTACTGTTTATAATTATATCTTAAAGAAATTATTTAAGGGATGCAAGCGTAGCAATAAAAATCACAAGGAACTTAAATCGGGAAAGCAGCTACGAACATTTTTAAATTGTATTTCCGTGATTCCAAATAAGTATAATGTTTTGAGCAGTTGGGTAGCACTTACCCAGAAAAAGGACAATATTTTGAAGTAGTTATAATTAATTAGTACAATAAGATCAACGAACCCAATTTCTAAATCCGCTTTGTGCTGCATCTAGCGGATCCTCAGCAGCCAACATGGCGGAAGAGAACATGATGCAGACCAAGATAATGTTGCCGAACGTCGACGACGCCGACATATTGTAGCAGAACACGCGGAACCTGCCATTGAACAACAAGCTAAACTTATTGTATTATACATACAATCATGGATAATACAATGATTACAAAGAGTTTTATTTATATAAAAAGGAATTTTACAATAAATAGATGTTCTAATTTTGTAATATAGGTACAATAATATATATTTTGGACTTGGATGCTATTACACCAGGCGTAATGCTTACAAGCGTTCCTTTGATTTTTAACAAATTTTATTGTTGTTGGAAACTATGTATTTAAATGTAAGCTCATAAGCAAAATACCAAAGTATATAGCTTTACTAAACACAATTTACACGTAATCTAGTTTTCATAAATATGTACATACATACAAATATTAATATTACAATCCACTTGACATAAGCGCATGCAATAATATCTTATATCAAATAAAGGAATACAGAACGAGTCTATGAACCGGCGACAGATCATGCAGCATACATACTATACATTGTACGTACATAAAGTACTCTTCACACTTACTGTTCTTTCATTTTTGACAAATAGCTTTACTTGAGGTGGCATAACAACATGCAGATACCACACAGAAACACATGCCTTTAACTAGTAAACACGCTAATTGTCAAAAATATCTAAGATACTATAGATATAATATGAACGTAGGGATTTCAGGTCATGCTGTATATACCCATCATCTAAACAATCAAACCTATCTTCTAAGGGGAAACACAGTTGTCGGTACCCACTATACTCATTGCTGAAACAATTTTCATCTAATTTGGATTATTGAACACATTTATGAGGTTACAACGTTCGTGCGACGAAGACGATGAATGAATATGATGTTGGAAACGGTACTCTCATAGATAAGTTGTACACGGCTACAGGTACAAGACCGGGCGCGTGTTACACTTATAGTAATTATAAATCAACTAAACTTAACTTAAATGCAGACATAAGGTAAAGGAAGGTACAGTAGGTAACGTAAAATATTAAAGTAGCCATTAAACAATTGAAGATAGAAAGAGAAACAACACAATGCGGAGAGAGGCAAGTATATACAGTTTCCAACAGACACGGGGCCAGTGAGAGTCGATGATGTAAGGCAATCACTGCAGGACAACACAACGCCAATCGACACAATGAGACATGGGTACCACAGGCGATGAGCTCATCATTCACCTGTTCGTCGGTGAGAATACGAAGAAACTACTAGCGGGCGGTATGGGCGGCGTTTGATTGGGCATATTCAGTTCAGAGACACGCCGTGGTCTCGCTGTGACCAATGTTCCCTCTTCTTCCGATTGGCCGCCATCTTTATGAGCAAAAATTACATTTTCTAAACTAACTTCTATCACTATAGTTATATTTAGTTTCAAGTTTGGATCACCAATGTTTTCTCTATTTCTATTGACCATGCCGAAATCCCAGTACCTACAATACCTTGACTAAATCAAAATATAGTAATTATTATAATGCTTATAAATAAAATGCAAACACAAGTATAAAATTAAGCTAAAACGTGTGAAAACAATAATTAATTTCAATAATAATTTTAAGTTGAAAGAAGAAAGACTTTAGGCGATAAGTAGAAAAGTTACTTGTCTTTAATAGCAACTGCCTTTCTGTAGTAGTTAGTTTTAAATCATTTGTATTTTATTTAAATTGTTTATTCAAGCTTTAGCTCACTATTACCTTTAATAAAGAACACCGAGCAAGCCATGAGTCCTTAAGTTTTGATGAATACACAAGTGAAAATATTCACCGACATAACTGTATTAATCTCTCATGGCCGCTGTACCAACTAAGGAACTGTGACAGTGCCAGCTATCAAAGACAAATAAAAACGCAAAAATACGTAAAATAACATCTAATAAGTTCGGTTCACCGTTCCCTGCCCTAACCTGTTGGTCTTAGCAAATATGAAGAAGGAGGTCGCATCGGGGATAGGTTTCTTAGTGTCGCAAATATCGACCTCGGACAGGCGGCGCGGCCTCGCCGACGATGTCGTTGGCTTACGTTTCAGCCGAGGCTCTTCCTCCAACTCTGTGTTCACTATTTACCTTGGTTAGCTTATGTACCTATGTATATATATATACACAGCACTATGTTTAAGGATACATTCAAAAGTGCTTACATGAAAGTAAAACATTTATACAAGTATTCATCATAAGTATTAAAATATCTATTACGCACGTTTTGCCTTCTTGAATTATTATTTTAAAGTAAAGTATTTATTTTTCTGATATACTTAGGTACAAGTACATAATGATTAACAATCACAAGATATTTCATAAACTCCTCCATACCTGTATTTGTAAATAAGTGATATAAATATGTATTATCAAGTTCATGCCTTCACCTAGCTCAATACACTTCATGAATATCGACCAGGTGACACACATTGTGCTTGTAATGTAGTAAGTGGTGATACCTATGTGGTTCCTCTGATGTCCCTCCATCATCTCGCGGTCCTCTCGCTCCTGTTCCTCCTCCAGTCTCTCCGCGCTCTCGTTCTCTTCATCTACGATCTCGTCAACTTCTCCTTCGATCTCATCTCCATGTTCTCCTTCTGAACCCGTTTCTTCATATTCTCTTTCAGAACTGAAATGATCAGTAGTGGCATTAATGTACACATTTATACACAGTTTTAGTGTACATTTATTTAAATTGTAATTTAATTACTGTTTTTACGTAAGTTTCTTAATCGTCGCTTGATATTATCTATGCCAAGTTTATCTCTATTAGTGGAAGAAGCCGGTCTGTGCTGTGGGGTATATAATGAAGATAAGTCAATAGAATTATGTTCGACTATTTATGACTAAGCCTCCTCTAAATTTCTAAGTTGATGACCATAACGGACTTTTGGATGAGAGAAGGTTTGACCCAACGGGGTCTCCCTATACCTAAGAGCCTATGTCTAGCGGTAGACGTGCATTGTCTGATATGATAAATGATAGCTTACTTATCAGTAGTGTAGGCATCATCGTCATGTATGTACTCGTCGTCAGTGTCGACGTGACCTCCCTCTGTCGCCACCACGCTGCCTCCTTCCTTCTCTTCCACAGCCTGCAAGTTATATTTAACATTATAATTATTACACAAATATATTCACAAAACTAACCTCAGCTACAGATGTTTACGTATTTTTTAGCATTTATAAGTGTACATAACGATATAAGAAAAAACTTTAAAATGTCCCCAATATTTTTTAAACGTAAGTGGTCATAATGTAACATTTAATATGTCCATTTTTCTTTTCAGTTGTACCTTTTACAGAATAACGTAAATTTAAAAGACGGGTCCCATGAGCGGAACTACACAAAATCAAGTATTGAAACAGATTACTTAATATAATATAATGTAATGTATAATATAAATTTCACCTTATATGTATTATGTGAAAGATGTTTAAGAAAATGTAAACATGTCATACTCACTCCTTCTTCTTTCTCAATATTGGTCAATGATTCAGCGTCAGCCAAGTTGTCGACGGCGATGGCCAAGAACACGTTCAGCAAAATATCTGACCGTTATGTGTAAGGCGTTGTTATGTTTTAATATTAGAAATGAAGTATGTTTTTATGTTTTATAGTCATTCAAAAAAATCACTCCAAAATTGTGAAAAGAGACACTTTGAGGTACCTTGACAATACATTAGCTTATCGCCCCAACGAAAAGGTAGACTTGTAAGACTATCAAGAGTTATGTTAAGTATGTTTTTACAAATCTTTAAATTGAATCTGTTGACAGCCAGGTTATAACCAGGTTTAAGCTTTAGCTCGGGGTGAACAGACCGTAATTCTGACCCATAAAATAGTAAAACACTTGACTGATAAATATGTTCCCTCCGATATTAAGTGCCTCCAATGTAGTGTGAAAAAACATTAGACCAGATCGACAAGGTGATGAGCACAGATTAATGTTAACTCATGACTATATGATCGTCCCGTTGACTTCTATTCTGTATGTAGTGTTCATGCTTTCCATTAATTAAGATACTGTTGGTAGTCTTCATAAAGCAATAGATGATACTGTGAGTTTCTTATTAGTTATTAAGTTTAAAAGGATACAGTTGCCACAGATGAACAATATGATGAAGTAGACACAGGCTATGATCCCGAGCGTGCCGACGCCGCCGTACGCCTTGATGCCCTCGTACATCACCGCGTTCCAGTCCTCACCTGTCAGGATCTGGAAACAAAACGTTACATAATGTAGCGGTCTACTTCTACCTATAGGTTAACACGTATTCATTCGTGGCACTTATTGCGGTCCTTAACAGTTATGAGCATAATGTTTTGTTATAAGCAAGGAAACATAAATATATTCCAGCACTTTTCTCTCAATATCTAACATAAAGTTATGTTTTATTTTGTTCCTTACTAGTTAGCGTACTGATAATCACTAGCTGTTGTCAGCAGAAAGTCGCCTCCCAACAGATCGCGAACGGAAGCATACAATAGATGTCTACCATACGTATAACACGCAGTACTCTTCGCGTGTAATAAGATATGTAAACAACATTTAAGACGCGCTACAGTTGTGGCACCACTGTGACTTATAGTGTATCGTATATATAACATGTACCTGAAAGACGGTGAGCAGCGCCTGCCAGAAGCAGTCGAAGTTGTGGCGGTCCTTCTCCTCGACGGGGTCGTAGTTAAACTTCCCCCCGAACACCTGCATGCCGAGCAGCGCGAAGATCATGATGAACAGGAACAGCAGCAGCAGCAGCGACGCGATGGACTGGATCGAGTTCAACAGTGACGCCACCAAGTTCGACAGAGACCGCCAATATCTGTGATTAGGTTTTATTGAATTAAGAAACTGATAGTATTACTGTAAATGGAATATTATTATAACATTACACAACAGGGTCATTAGGCTTACAAATACAAATACAAATCATTTATTTTGCAAGAAATATAGGTACAATAGTTGGTACATAGTTCATGTTGGATGCACGCTTCAAATTAGAGGCAGAATGTACTGGACATTCTGCCTCTAATTTGAAGCGTGCAAAAGATAAATAGGTACATAACATTACATCACATTATTCTCTTAATTAAAATTAATTCACATTTAAACATAATAATTTATTGCATTAGAGAATTGTACAAGTATATCGTATGCTTAGGTGTGTAAAATAAGATGTCAAGATTAATATATAAATAAAGAATTACAAAATTAAATTGAATTGTATTAAACTATTAAATTGTAAAAATCCGTTAAATAATAAACCCTTCATCAATTTGTGAAATTGTTAAATAATAATAGCCAATCAAAAATTCTACTCCTTATAATCAAAATATTCTTTTAAATTATAAAAGCATTTATCAATCAACCATTTTCTTAAACGTGTCTTAAAAATACTAGTCAGTAATTTTTTCAAATCATTTGGTAACTTATTATAAACCTTAATAGCGTTCATATATGCACTGCGTTTTACCATCTGTAGTCTGCATGGAGGCACATATAGTCTATCTTTATGTCTAGTATGTCTAATGATGCTATCCTCATGCTTCTTAAAATAAATTGGGTATTGCCTAACAAAGAGGCTTATTTCGCTAATGTACATACATGCTATTGGCAATATATTAAATCTTTTAAATATGGGTACACAACTATCAGTAGGCTCAACCCCGCCATAGCTCGCACACACTTTTTCTGAACCTTGAAAGCTCTTTCAATATCTACACTGTTTCCCCAGAGTATCAGACCGTAGTGTAGCACCGACGATACATATCCGTGATATGCGTTCAGCGCTGCATCTATAGAAACACGAATCCTCAACGTTCTAATTGCGTACACAAACTTATTAATTTTATCACACACGTGATCAATATGATCTTTCCAATTGCAATGCTGATCTAACCAGATACCTAGGAATTTAACCGAGTCCACTTCTACGATTTGAGTACCGCCATAATGAACATTGATTAGTTCCTTACTTTGTTTATATTTTGTAAATTGAATCAAGTTAGTCTTGCTTAGGTTAATCTGTAAATTATTTTTTTCTAACCATGTTATGATATCAGCAAGTACATCATTAACTTCTTTTTCAAATGTCTGTTTATTTATAGCCTTAATAAGTACCGTTGTATCATCAGCGAATAATATTGTTTTATGTCAAGTTACACGTGGGAGGTCGTTGATGTACATTAGAAACAAAAACGGTCCGAGCACGCTACCTTGTGGCACTCCCAGTTTATTCGTTTTATATTCTGACCTGACAGTTACCTTGTTAGAATTTCCCAATTTTGTGATTTCTACGCATTGTTTACGATCACTTAGATAGCTTTCAAGCCATTCGTTAGCTTTTCAAAGCTTTTGTAATAATAACTTATGATTTACAAAATCGAACGCTTTTGTCATGTCTAGTAGAAGCGCTGCTACAGGTATTCGATTATCTATGGCTTCAGATATACAGGGTGTTTGGTACATCGTTTGCCAAATTGAAGGAGCTGATAGAAGAGGTCATTACCCGTCTTTCCTCACTCTTTTAGCCGGCTTTAACCTCAACATATTTTAGATATCGATGTAAAGCTATTTTTAAAAGAAACACCCAAAATTTACCATGAACACTTAAATTTAAAAAAAAAAATCCTCCGTGAGTCCTCATAATTATGTTTAGTTGTAAAGTTTAATACTAGGAGCATCAAATAAATTCATAATAGCTCACCAAAAACGTCAACTTTTTGTTTATTGACTTATTATAACTATAGAGACAGGTAAAATTTAAAGATATGATCAACTTCACAGTACAATAAAAAAATTAATAAAAGAGAGAAAGTTCTTCCATTTTCTTAAGAAATGCCTTACTTTATCCTCTTTCCATTGGTATACAACATGTTATAAAATAGTAAATAGTTTTTCCACAAAACATGTGTAAAACATAATTCGAAGTAAAGAAAACACGTTTGATGAATAAGCAAAGGTAAATTTACTAGCTTTAATTGCTATAATTGATTCATTCTAGCGTACTTACCTAGTTACTTTAGCTTTTTTTGTCACTGCAGTGGGTCTACCTTATCACATTAAAGTAAACTTTAATATTATAAAAGAAAAAAAAAATTCATCATTTACTATAGCGTCAATAATTACGATTAATGTTATGCATCAAACGTGTTTTCTTTACTTCGAATTATGTATTACACATGTTTCGTAGAAAAACTATTTACTATTTTATAACATGTTGTATACCAATGGAAAGAGGATAAAGTAAGGCATTTCTTAAGAAAATGGAAGAACTTTCTCTCTTTTATTAATTTTTTTATTGTACTGTGATGTTGATCATATCTTTAAATTTTACCTGTCTCTATAGTTATAATAAGTCAATAAACAAAAAGTTGACGTTTTTGGTGAGCTATTATGAATTAATTTGATGCTCCTAATATTAAACTTTAAAACAAAACATAATTATGAGGACTCACGGAGGATTTTTTTTTTAAATTTAAGTGTTCATGGTAAATTTTGGGTTTTTCTTTTAAAAATAGCTTTACATCGATATCTAAAATATGTTGAGGTTAAAGCCGGCTAAGTGAGTGAGGAAAGACGGGTAAGGGCCTCTTCTATTAGCTATTTCAATTTGGCAAACGATGTACCAAACATCCTGTATATTTTGTAACATTAAGTAAAGCAAGCCAGAGCCGTTGAGCTATTCGTCCTAAACCCATATTGGTCTTCAATCAATATTTCATGAGCCGTTACAAAACTACGTAATCTATTTAATATTGCTTTTTCGAAAACTTTTGATATAATTGGTATGATTGTTATTGGTCTATAATTATTCATATCTGATTTGTCATCTTTTTTAAATAATGGCTTAACTATGGCAAATTTTAGAATGTCAGGAAAACAACCCTCTTCAAAAGACTTATTGATTAAATAACTCAGTGGTTCAGCAATGTTATGAGCTGTAAGTTTAAGTACTCTGGTACTAGCTAGTATTTTTAAGCGATTTAATTATTTTAAAAATTTCTAATGGATCAGTGAGGAAAATTGTTGAACTTATATTATTATTATTAGATTCATTAAAAATGTCAGAAGTTTTAAAATTGAGATTATTGTTATTAGTAATATTGGTGAAATAATTATTGAATAGCTCGCTTATGTCACAAGGCTCAGTATATACTTGTTGATTAAACGCAATAAAGTCAATACCTTTATGTATTTGTTGCTCACAGATATTGTCTTTGATAATCTCCCATGCTGCTTTACATTTGTTGCTGCTATTTTTTATGTATTTAATATATTATGAAATGCAATGCAGGTACGAATAGGACATAAAGGTGATGTACTTTTTTTGTAATACTAAAAGAAAAGGCGTGGCTGTCTACATAACATTATAGGTGTACAAAATATATTGCAGCGTTCGCATAGCATTTGTTATAAACAAAATCTTGTTGTTGGCATGTTGGAAACGCCAGATATAGAATAGACACAAGGAACATCTTATACTTCAATTATGTGAAGACTATTAATAAAGTGAGCAACTTAAGTAACAGCTGTTCTAGTTCTAATAACACGTCTTAGTTTAAGGCATCGAATAGTTTTGGCTTAAAGTCTTACTTGGTAACTTTGAAGACCCTGAGCAGCCTGACGCAGCGCAGCACGGAGATGCCGAGCGGCGGCATCACCTCTGTCTTCGTGAGCACCATCTCACTGATGGACCCGATCACCACGAAGCAGTCGAAACGGTTGAACAACGACACGAAGTAACCCTGACCACATCATATACGAAGACACAAGTTATATGCCAGTTAAATATTAGTTATTACTTATTACTAAGGGTTCGTGAAAGTAATTGAAGTAATACTACTTAATACAGTTTCATTCAACCACATTAACCTATGGTTGTTCTAATGTAATTCCATTTAAATCATTGTCAAAACTTTTGGTAAAGTATATATCTAGTAGTAAGTAGATTTTTTATAAAATCGTATTCTAGTATATTGCATAAAACCAAGCTATTAATAAAGCTTTAATAAGACCGTAAACATATTTTAAAGTTCAAAAAAATTTAAGGTACAAAAAGTCTCATGATAATAAATGAATAGACGTAATAATCGATAACGTAAGTTGTACTTACTTGTAGGCCCAAGCTGTACATCTTAACTAACATTTCTAAAGTAAACAATGCAACAAAGAACGCGTTCCCGTACTCCTGGAACAAGTCCAGCCACTCAGGTTGTCTGAAACAATTGACAACACTCTGTTATAATGTTGATGTGAACTAAGCTCAAAGTATACCTACAATACAGTTCAAAAGGGCTCGTACGTTTTGAGCATGTAGTACGAACTAATAATTACATCATCATCAAATATCAGCCGATTCACACCTACTGCTGGTTACTTAAGTAAGTTTATTATCTTAACGTGGTCTTGTGCCTTCCTCATTCATCGGTTTCCCGCCGCTAACTAGGTCCTCGGTTTAACGTTGGTGATGTTCCCCTCCTCTGCGTTTTCCGGTATTCTCTAACATGTTTATCCTAACGGGTAGTAATAACAATAGTAATGTACTCACTGGTAATGTTCACTGGCGAGCACCACAGTGTTGAGGAAGACGAGCACGATGATCAGCCAGTAGAAGGTCTGAGACTTGACGGCGCGTCTGCAAGCGCGCTTCATGCGCCGGTTCACCTGCACACAACAACATCAAGTTACGTGAGAGGATACACTTGGATCAAATGTAGTTTGTGCTACTGATAACTATTTGATCGTCATGGTGTTGTTCAGTGCTGAACATCTCATATTTTCTTGTTCATGAGAATATAACCTTCTACTTTCATACAGTATTCTTTAGTCATTGAGTCAACGTTTTATGCCTCGACATGAAATTGTAAGTTATTATTTAAATAATATGTTGTCACCTTGTCGAAGTCTTTCTTCCACACTTTGCCGACGGGCACTTTCTGTTGGTCCATAGTGTCTATGCCCAAGTGATCTGTTGAATCGTGCTCATTTGGTATCGGACCTGAAAATGACGGAGATTGATAAGCATTTTTAGTTCATTTAAACACATTCAACATTTATTATGTTGGAAAGAAAGTTCAAAAAGATAACAGCTACCGACAGTGTAGTTTATTAATTTGGATGATATTATAAAATAAGACAGTTACTTTGTGTAAATAATGACGATGCGTGAAGACAGCGCATATCATTATCCGACCATGATCTAGAACTACTACGAGAACAGTTTCTCGTATATAAAAACTGTACAAGTTTAACTCACCGATGCCATAATCTCTCTTCTGATCGACGACGTCATGTTGGTCAGCGAGCGGCTCCAGGTACTCCGCCTGCGTGATCCAGTCGAGGTAACCCTTCAGATCTTCTTCCAACTGCTGCTTCTCACGTAGCTTCTGGAAATCTCCGCGATTCTTAGCCTTTTCTCTTTCTTTGGAGAATTCTCTGAAAATTTAGTTCATTTATGTTAATTTAATTGTCTATCCAGTTGATTCAATGTTTTTACACCGTAGTTATGTTTACATTGACAAATGAAATGACATATAGAATCGTAAGTCCTATTTTAGTTACTTTTTTCATCAGCGAGTTTCAAATTTTTGATTAAATAACGTAGGGAAACTCCAAAAATAAGTTTCAATAAAACCCTACAGAACCCAAAACGTATCTACGATGCAACATAAGTCACCAATAGCAACATAAACCATCGTGTTGGGATACTGCGGTAACGTAGACATAAAGAAAGATAGCGTCGGAGATAAAGACAAAGTATTTGATAAGTGTACCCTGCCTAGTAGTCACCTGTTGCTGACTCACCTTCAACAGACGAGTACATGGCTGTGTATAACTATATTCAGGAAGGTTGACGTTTCCAAAGAAATAAATCAAATAATAAAAAAGTAATAAAGACCAAAACAAATGTTTTTTTCTTCTACATCAAACCATTTACCTAACTTAAACATAATTTAAAGTGATAATTGAAAACGACAGTAATTAACGCTGATTGTTATTCAGTAATAATATAAAGTGTCACTGGTCTGGTTATGTATGCTCTACAAGGTCGAGGTAGTTGTTGTGGTGGAGTTGACAGGAAAGACAGCTTGAGATAATATAAAAGTTTATTGTTTATAACACACACTGTTTTCACTACAAGGTTATGTCGTCAACTAAATTAATTACAATGAAATAATAAGTATAAAACTAGGTTATTAAGTAAGTTGCAAAGTCATCATAATAATATAACGCTGTACGTAAACCGTACATGCTCCCGAGGGAAAGTAAAAAATATAAACATGGAAAAATGTCGTTAAATTCATAAAATATAAATTATACAATGTAAAAGTGTAAAATAAAAGTTAAATAAGAATTCTAATATAACGTAACTAATGTAAACAAAATTAATAATTAATTTGAAGTTTCAGCAAATTGAAATCTACGTCTTGGAATAGGTTTGGTCATTTCCCTCATCTCAATCTCTACTCCAGTATTGTCCCGTCCAGGCGATTCTTGATTACTATCTCCTATTCTGATCTTCATTTTCTTGCAATGTCTTGTAACGATCTTATAACAAATAAACAGGGCGCTTCCTCCCAATAGCAAAGAAGTGATAGAGTATAAGCAAACGTCATGACTGGACATCTCTGACGTCACCGGAAGATGTTCTTGCTCCTTTTGAAAAGCCAGTCTTTGTTCTATATTAGCCAATTGCTGCTTGGCCGTTGCTTTGTTAGTGGTAATCTCCGAAATATTTAGTTGAGAATGTTTCCACCCAAGGTCGAAAATGGTATTAATGGTAGAATTAATCGTTGGTACCTCTATATCGGGTCCCATGTAAATGTTATTTCCTAAATGATTGTATGTAAATATAGTTGCGTCTTTTTTTTGTAAAGTACATTTAGGTTTTAGTGCAATAACTCCATTTCCTTCGATAATAGCGGGCGTAACTTGATCGCTACACGTCACGCGCATCAGCTGTTTATCGCACATCATAAACAGCCATACATTAGGTTGATGTAATTTAATCCAAGTTTCTTTGCACGTTATGTCATGAATGACGCAGGATAATGAGGTATGTTGGCCGAAGACCTTGGCCTCACAAGGTGCATTTTTATCATACAGGTTGTATACTGGTTGTCGTGAGATACAGCTGTATTTGTTTTCTCCATAATCTTTACAGTTCCGCATATCCTGTTCCTCCATTGCTATGTAGGAGTTTTTCATAAAGTTTATAGCCAAATAACTGGAATGCTGTTTTACAATCTTCATCTGACCGTCTCGTAGGAATGGTATAGGTATAACTTTATAGATTTTATACTCTTCGTCGCTAAGCAATGGAATGTGTAACTCAAAAAGTAAGTAGTTATTAGTTAGACGAGCTTTAACATATATTAATTCGTATATCTCTTGAAAATCATTCTGTATATCCTTGACCGGCAGTGATAAGCCTTGTGGTAGTTTTCCAGAAATAATATTAAGTTGATCTCTCAGTTGGGATGCTGATAACAAGTGAGTATCCAAGTGGCCTCTGTACACGTTGACCATGGAGTTCATCAACATTTCTTGGATTCGATTTAATGTAGTAAAAATTAAAGTTGCTGTTATTGCACACGAGTTAATATCATTAATGGTATAAAGTAGTTGCGCTCGGTTTTCTACTATCGTTATCATGTTACTTGTTTGAGTCATATACAGTTGTAAGGTGTCAAGTTGCTTGTTTACAAACTCCGTATTCCCTTTAATTACGTTGTTTTCGGCTTCTATTATAAGTGTTTGATTTTTCATTAATTGCAGTAGATAATTATCGTTTTTTTGCAGATGTTGAATATCCTTTTCGTATTTTAATGCAAATTCTTCATCTAGGACGCCAAATAAAGTCCTCGCTAGGCTTCCAATGCCGTTAATATAGCCACGTTTTATCCTAGAATGTTGCGATAATAACATGGAGTTATAGTTATTCAAATGACGTAATTCATTGTTCAAGTGGTTGACTATACCTTCGCAATGAAAATTTTCATTAACAATTTTCTGGCACAGCAAATCTATTTGTTTCAAATAATATTCTAATTTTTCTGTCGCTTGCCAATATGCAGTTAAATTATAGTAGATTAGAATAGTCCATTCGTCATGTACCAGTTGTAGGTTTCCCGCCTCGTCGAAGTAAATGGGATGGTCGTTTGGTATGCTTGTTATTTTATAGTTATCCACCGTTGGTGCTGACTGTACCGAGTTTATTCCCATCATACATAAAATGACCATAAGTACAAGAGTGAGTAGGCTACTTTTTCTTATTCTAACTCCACTGTTCTTCTGTTTTTCTTTGGGTTCCTCTATCTCTTTCTTTATAGGATTTATTGGCAGCGGTGATAATTTAGTGATCGGTCGTTTCAGCTCTCCTTTTTTAGTTTTAATCTTCACTACACGTACTTTACCATCAGTTCCAGGATAAAGTTCCGTTACTCGTCCGAGAGCCCACCGTCCAGGTGGTAAGTTTGCCTCTTTTATCAATACTAAATTTCCTTCTTCTAAGTTTTGTTTGGATTGTTGCCATTTACTTCTTGTTTGTAATTGTTGTAAGTACTCAAGTGACCAACGCTTCCAAATGTGTAAATTCATTTGTTCTATAAGGCGCCATCTATTCCTTAAATCGTTTTGGTTAAAGTGTTCTTCTTCTTGTGGTAAGGATAAAAGTGGACTACCAATTAAAAAATGACCGGGTGTTAAGTATTCCAAGTCATCGATGTCTTCTGATAAGGAACACAATGGGCGTGAGTTCAAACAAGCTTCCACTTGAGTTAGTAAAGTTGTGAACTGTTCAAAAGTGAGCTTCTGTTCGCCCAGGACACGTTTTAAATGGTACTTCATCGACTTAACGGCGGCCTCCCATAAACCTCCCGCTGTTGGCCATAGAGGCGCGTTAAAGTGCCACTCAACTTGTAGGCTAGTTATTTCGTTAAGGAATTCAGTATTGTAAAATGTTTTGTATTTTTCAAAGTCTTCATAGAGTTGTTTAGCGGCTCCTACAAAGTTTGTGCCGTTATCAGAGAATACTTTCTTCGGAGTACCTCTCCGGGCACACATTCGTTTGAAAGCTGCCAGGAACGTTGGTGTACTAAGATCGGAAACTAGTTCCAAATGTACAGCTTTCGTTACCATGCAAATAAAAATGGCAATGTAAGCCTTGCATGTTTTTACTCCTCTTCCCTTATTTATTTTCACGTCTACGTGTCCCGTGAAATCCACGCCAGTGTTAGTAAATGGTCTCGATGGCGTCACCCTTTCTTTAGGTAAATCTGCCATTATTTGCTCGTTTTTATGAGGTCTAAAGCGATGACATCTTACACATCGATGTAACTCTTTCTTCACAGTTCTACTTCCTCCTATAATCCAAAACCTTTGACGTAAGTAAGCCAAGGTTAGTCTTGCTCCACCATGTAATGTATCATGATGAGCTTCCTGGATCAGAAGTTCAGTTAATCGCCCTGATCCGGGAATAATAATAGGATGTTTCGCCTCTGGGGGTAGAATAGAGTTCTCTAACCTCCCCCTCACTCGGAGTATACCTTTCTCATCCATAAACGGCGTAAGTTTCAGTAAGTTACTTCGACTCGGTATTTGTTTATTTTTCGTTAGGCAGTCTATTTCTTCTCTAAAGTATTCCTTTTGTAAAGTAAAAATTATAAACGTTAAGGCTTCCGATATTTCAACTGATGATAAACACATTATACTATCTTTATTGAAGTCGAGTAAGTGTTTATTAAATAATCGACGAACCCACGCAAGTATTCGTATTACTCGCTTTATATTACTATGTCTGTTTAATAGAGTAGTAATGACCTCACAGCTGTTTGAAATGGCTACGTAGCATTCTGATTGTTTTAGTTCCTTGTTTGTAGTATACGTAATAGTTCTAGTAACATTATTATTGTAGTTATAAGTTTTTAACCACTGAGGTCCTTGCCACCAAAGTTGTAAAGTTAAAAGTTGAGCAGGTGAAAGTCCTCGTGTTGCGCAGTCAGCCGAATTCTCTTCAGATTTGACATAGTTCCATTGATTAATAGGTACTATGTTAATAATTTGTGTTACTCGATTCGCTACGTATCGATCCCACCGGCTTATATCACCTTGTATCCATGCCAAAATAACCTTTGAGTCACTCCAGCAGTGTATTAGTAAAGTTTTATGAGAGAGAATCGACTTTACTTTCTCTATAAGTTTAGCTAACAGCAATGCTCCACACAGTTCCATACGAGGCAGAGACGTCTTCTTGCTAAGTGGCGCAACCTTTGTCTTAGCCGTTATTAGGGATGTGACGTAATTATCATCGTTCGTCTTCACCCGGCTGTAGATAACGCAAGCATATGCCTTTTCACTCGCGTCACAAAACCCATGTATTTCTAGCTCGTTCTCAACACAATTCAGCCATCGAGGTATGGTTAGTTGGTTTATAAAAGATAAATCTTTTCTTATCTTTTCCCACTCATATCTTATATTCTCAGGGAGTTTCTCGTCCCACTCTATTTTACTGATCCACATCTTTTGAAACAGAAGTTTTGCCTTAATAGTTACAGGCGATAAAAATCCAAGTGGATCATATAACTTGCTGATGTCGCTTAATAGGACGCGTTTTGTTAAGTTATTCTGTTTAGGTAAGTTCCAGTTATATGTAAAGGTATCATCGGTTTGATTCCAGCTCATACCTAATGTTTTATTAACTTTGTTTATGTTTGATGTTGTTTGTTTAAAGTTAATAATAGATTTCTCTAGTTTCTGTTCCTCTTGTAAGTCGTTTAGGATGCTAGGTTTATTACTTGTCCACTTCCTTAGGTTGAAACCTCCTCTCTTTAGTAATGCAATGAGGTCCATCACCATTTGCTTAGCAGATTTGTAATCATTATGTCCATAAACTAAATCGTCCATATAACAGTAGTTCTGAAGAACATGTGCAGCTAACGAATACTTTTCCTTCTCGTCTTCTCCCAGTTGAAAGAGAGTGCGCATTGCAAGGTACGGTGCGCACTTCATCCCATAAGTAACCGTGCACAGCTGCCATTCTTGTAGTGGCTCATTCTGAGATGCTCTCCAGATTATAGTTTGTAAATTTTGTTGTTCTTCATTTAGCCATATAAAGCGATATAATTTTTCCACGTCTGCAGTAAAAACATATTTGTAAGTTCTCCAATTAATTAGTAAGCTCAGCATGTCCTTTTGTAAATTAGGACCCGCGTACATGAGGTCGTTAAGACTATTATTTGTCTTAGTTTTATAAGATGCATTGAATACCACCCTTAGCTTAGTGGTGGTAGACTCAGCCTTTAAAACACCATGATGCGGTAAATAAACTTGACCTTTGTTCTTAGTCTCAGTAGTAATAGGTTTCATATGCCCCATAGTTATGTATTCCTCCATAAAACGTCTGTACTCGTTGTAAAGTTCACCGTCATTGTATAGCTTACGTTCAAGTTGTAAAAATTGGGCTTGAGCTTGCTGTTTGGTTGCTCCAAAGTTAATACGTTCGTAAGGTTTCATAGGTATTCGCACTGTGTATGTACCGTCTGCCGATCTAGTAGTAGTCGACTTATAAAATTCTTCACAATGTTGTTCATCATTCGTTATCGTAGTACTATTAGAAATTTCTTCATTTTCCCAGAAACGTGACATATCCTCGAGATCATTGAGCATCACGCAACAGTTAAAGGTTTTTATGTTTCCACATAGGATCCACCCGATCCTGGTTTGCTGAGCGACAGGTAAGTTATCTTCACTCCTTATAACTCCATCTAGTATCAAATTGGAGTAGATATCGGCACCCAAAAGTAAGTCAATTGGGCCCGTTACGTTAAAATGTGGGTCCGCTAGTTTCAAGTTATTCAAGTAATCCCAGTTTTCAATTGAGAATGTTGTCGTAGGTAAATTGTTTACAAGTCTTTTCATGATTAAAGTTTGTATAGTAAAGTTATAATTCGAATGAATAGACTTGCATTCCAGGTTAATCGATCCTTTACTATTTCCCGACAAGGATCCGATACCCGACACGACCACGCTAACTTTCGTCCTTGGCAATCGGAGGCGTTGCGCAGCATCTTCAGTTATTAGGCTGACCTGTGAGCCCTGGTCTAGTAAGGCTCTTAAGGTAACGTATTCGCCATCCACAGTTTTTATTTTTATAAGTACAGTCGTTAACAAAACTTCTTTCGTTTCGTTGTTTAAGTTGTTCAAGGCATGAAGTGTTGCGGAAGTCGATGACGATGAGGTGCTAGTTGAAGGTTGATTTCTGAGTATTTGTTCATAATCCCCATCATGCATAAGCGTATGATGAGCCTTATTACAAACTTTGCACCTTTTTCGTGACATACATTGTTGTTCTCCATGACTGTACAAACAGTTTTTGCATAAACGCAAGTTACGAACAGTGTCATTACGTGTTTTTCCGTCCATATTAAGGAATTTGTTACATTGCATCAACACGTGATCGATTTTGCAGATTGGGCATTTCTTCGCCGTAGTTATGAAGGTTTTGTGCGATATTTGTGGCTTGTTATAGTTTGTTGAACTTGATTGATTTATAACTTTAAAATTATTGTTGCTGCGGGCTGGAAAACCATAAGTAAATGTTCTGAATGACGACACTTTCTTATTAGGAAATGTTGGTTTTTGAATGTTAGGCCCCTGTAGTACTTCTAATGCCATAAACTTGCTCTCTAAAAACATGCTAAATTCCTGTAAATCAGGAAATCCCCTTGGCTCTTTCAGGTCTTTAACATATTCATTGTAGGTAGCGGTATCGAGTTTTTGCATTAAAATAAATACCAAAATCGGATCCCAAGTGGAAATATCGAGTCCAATATTTCCTAGCCCGTTAAGACATTCCTTCATGACGTCATGCAGTTTTCTTACACTTGCGGCAGATGCTTGCTGAATTTGTGGTTGAGTTAGTAACGTATTCATGTAAGATGTGAAAAGTAAACGTTTATTATCGTAGCGGTGAGTAATTATCTCCCAGCACGACGTATAGTTATCAGAACTAATACCTAAATGCTGCACTAATTTTTCAGCTTCGCCCTTTAGTTTAGTTTTAAGGTGCTGCATCTTCTGAGCTTTCGAGAGTGAAGGGTTGTTGTGTACACTCTCAATGAAAAGATCCTTAAATGCAAGCCACTGATTATAATTACCATAAAAGTCAGGAATTACAATTTTAGGCGTTGCCTTTTCGTAGTGAGCGTTATTCCAGATATTATGTTGTAATTTTTTCCTCAATTCATCGTAAATGTTTTCCGCGACGTCATATTTCTGTCTATAAGTTGGGTTTTCTTCTTGTAAAATGCAATCAAGATTCCAGTTAGTTTTTTCAATATGTTCCCATTTAGTTTTTAAAATATTCAGGTTATCTTCTAGTTCCCACTTCTCCATAGATGAATTAATGTTAATTTTTTCTACCGTACGCTCAAATACTTTAAAGTTACAGTATTGTTGTCGTAAGAGGTCTTGCTGTTTTTCAGATGTTTCACTAGATTGACGCGGTGGTACATGAAAATCATCCTGATCGAAACTAAATCGAGACGATGGTAACGTACCTGATTCCCCTTTAGCCGCTGGTAAGTCCTTACCGGTGGTGGTAGTACTAGTAAGTGCCACCTTCCGTTTTAACATATCTTGCAAAGCACTCTCGTACATCGTCTTCGTAGTATCAAATACTTTGTCCGCAAAATATGATATGTTTACTTCGCCCGACTCCTCCAGCAGCTGATGGTAATGAACGAACTTCTCCCATGAGTTGTTCAAGCGAGATAAGCGATCTTCTAGATAAGTTAATGTTTTTCTGCTAGAACCATCCTTCTTATAGTTGATACATAGTTGTTTCAAATCGGTAAAGATTGTTTCTTGTTGGTTAAGTAAATCCTCGACACTCATTGCCATTTTGTTAAGTTAATAAGTTTACAAAGTTGATAAAGTATGTTTTGCACTGTAGTAAAGCTGTATAGCCCCAGGCACTAGTTCAAATCTTGAAGTATTCACAAGACACTCTTCCAGGCAAATCGTACACTTGTTAATTTATGCGCGCCTTCTCAACTTAGCTGGTGAGATCCGCTTGTGGAAGGCCAGTAAGCCGAATCGCTGATTTAACAAGAAGTACTCTTACCCGAAACAGTTTTCACTCGAAGGACCAAATGTATGCTCTACAAGGTCGAGGTAGTTGTTGTGGTGGAGTTGACAGGAAAGACAGCTTGAGATAATATAAAAGTTTATTGTTTATAACACACACTGTTTTCACTACAAGGTTATGTCGTCAACTAAATTAATTACAATGAAATAATAAGTATAAAACTAGGTTATTAAGTAAGTTGCAAAGTCATCATAATAATATAACGCTGTACGTAAACCGTACAGGTTAACTTACCCAGACAACACACCGAGAATCAGGTTCATGACGAAGAAAGCTCCGAGAATGACCATAGACACGAAGTATATCCACTCCCAACTGTTGCCCATCGCGTCTTGAATCTGAAAGTAATTGTTTATGTTTTGTTATCAGTTGTTCTAACGACAACATGTTACATCATAGCAGCCCATTAATGTCCCACTGCAGGGACGGGCCCCCTCCCCTGAGGGAGGGATACTTGGCCTACTAATACCACGCTGGCCAGACGGATTGGTATAGGGTTTAATTTCAAGTTTTCCTTCTCTTTATTTAATTTTTATAAATTATTAACGGATAGTCCCTTAGTCGATTTTTACGACACCCATGGGATGAGATGGGGTGGTGACATATTGTATTCTTACTCTGTCACCACACGGAGAACATGTTATACATTCTAGCAATTGTAGTTACAGTAGGTATTCTCTCGATACAACTAGTTATACCTAAGGTGTCTTTTTTTAAAAATGTGAAACATAATCACGGGTAAAGAGTGCAATTTGTAGTATCAGTGTCATATTCAAGTTTAAATAACAATTCAAAATAAAATAAATTGTATAACTAAAATAACTGCAGACAAACTGTTATACAGTATGGCAGATATATTTATGTATCACAATGTGTAACTTTTTGAATTAAAATTCAAATACTAAAAGTATTATAAAATCGCATGGCTTCAATTTTGCATCAAAGACATTAAGGGGGTTCTGTAAAACATGCCGGTTCCCCAGGCTCCTTACAAGTAGGCGATAAAGGAGTGCCGCTGGGGACTTTTAGTGGGTGCACTGAGGGGTTTGCCTAACCCCCTGGGAGCCCCACATACCCCTTCCATCCTCCAACGAGAGGGGATTTTACTCCAGCGAAACCAAAAAAAGGGTACAGTTAACTTACATTATACATGACGTCCGTCCAACCTTCCAGCGTGATGCACTGGAACACAGTGAGCATCGAGAGTCCAAAGTTATCAAAGTTGGTGATCCCGAAGTTAGGTCCGATCCATCCCTCGCGGCACTCCATCTCGTCCCCTATCATTGAGCAGTTGAACCCGTTGTCCAGGTCGCACGGGTGTGGAGTGTCCATTATCTCATCTAAAAACATTACGTATAAGTACGTCTGTTTATTTTCATTTGTAATTATTGCATGTAAAGTACACAGTTAAGTTAAGTTTCCACATAGTAATGCACTTCCTAATAAAAAGTTTATTAAAAAAACACGTTAAAAATATGCGCAGAATATTTACTTTATTTGAGGCCGTATTAATACGTCTTTATATTTTATCTTGTCTAGTTGTCTACCTTCATTAAGTTACCAGATTTTAACGACGTTTTATCCCGTTGTAGTTGAATAAACATCCATCTCATTATCAACAAGTAAATAATGAATATGTAGGTAGAGTATAGTTACCAGTATACTTGTTGTAGCAGCTCTTGTGCATCTTGCCGGAGAACAGCTCGAGTCCGATGATGGCGTAGATGATGATGACGAAGATGACGAGCAGCGCGATGTGCAGCAGCGGGATCATCGCCTTCAGGATGGAGTTCAACACGATCTGCAGACCTGTTGGCCAACAAGTTCACTAACTATACCACATAATACGTCAGGTTCGGGCATTTTCCTCACTAACTTTGAATTATCGTAACTGTAATAAGCTTATATTAAACCTTCCTATACCCCCGCGTCGGTTTGTGGGACCGACTACATACATTTTTGTGTCTATTTTTTAAAATAAAAACGCTGTGAATTCAAGCCCTTTGCTAACTGTCGGATTTGTTACTAGCTTCAACTTCGTACATCCCAAGCGGTCGTGGACAGCACCCGTATAGTCGTATCTAGCCCCAATCGGTCTGTGCGACCGATGCGGGTATAGGTGCAACTTTTGATGTAAGTATTTACTTTATTGTTTTCTATATTTTATTATTTTACAGGTTATATTCTATCATATAAAGATGAATAACGAACATTTAAGAGCAACGTTGGAAGAGGAACCCGAAATTACTGATTATGACGATAAAAATGATAGCGAGGAGAAAGATTTTCTTGAGTTACCTTTTTTTTTAAGACTGTTTATTAAACAACTGACTAACTTAACGAATAAGCAAGTGATTTATATGTTTTGTTTCATTACATCTTATAGTTTTATTAAAGAATAATATTAACCTAGGGTAGGTATTTCAATAAAAAATCAAGACATAGTGTTCCGATTTCCTAAAGTTCTGTCTCTGAGACCGTACGCGAGTATAGATGTTACACAAATTGGCGCGGGTATAGAAAGGTAAAATGATTACTAGTGTAATATTAGTTGGTAGGTACTCACTGGGTACTCCAGAGACGAGCCTCAGAGGTCGAAGGACTCTGAACGCTCTCAGCGCCTTCACATCGAACGCGTCCTTGAATATACTCGACAGTACTGTGCTCACCATACTGAAACATTATTATATTATGTTAGAAGATAGTTAAGTAAAACTTTGTTATAATAAAATATCGGACATGAACCCACCCTATAACGACGATGGTGAAGTCGAGCAAGTTCCAGCCGTTGCGCAGGTAGGAGCCGGTGTGCATCACGAACCCATACGCTATGATCTTCATCACGCACTCACCCGTGAATATTACTAAGAACACGTACTCGATTTTTTCCTGAAAAATAATAAATATTTCATGTACTTAATATTTAATATGGCTAATTGATCGTTAATCGGTATTTACAAAGTTTAAAAAGACATTATCTTAAAATTCATTATTTAAATCATACGAACAAAGGTATTCTAAATAGGAAAATGGTTTTCGTTTTAAAAGGCTTCCAAGTGTAATGAGGTATTAATGTAATCCAAGATCTTGATAACACAAACCGTGAATATCAACTTAGATCTAAGTATCGCTATGTATATTTAAGTGTAATATCGTACAGAGGAATGGGACGGCCACGTTTGTCGTATGCCTGAAGAAACAGGCAGCGGCAGCGAGGGAGGAGATGTCGGGATAAACTTGTTCGCTTAAAACTAATTGGTAAACAAAAATTTACGGATCGAGTGAGATGAAAATAAGCAGGTGATGTCTTTGCCCTGCAGTGGGACAGTACAGGCTGTATATAAGAGTGTAATATGTAATGGTAATACTTACTAAGACCCAGTTGGTGTAGTTACTGTCGCTGGCGGGGTAGGGCGTGTAGACGGCGAGCGCGATGCAGTTCGCGAATATCGTCGTCAGGATCATCCACTCGAACGGTCTGATCAGTTGTTAAGGTACTCACGTAATATTGTAATACAGACACTGATTGTCTCTGGTCGCTATTATGCAGGATTTTGGACAATAATATGGGTTCTGTATATAAAGAACAAAAATGTCATTTTGATGTATCAAGTTCGACGGTACTTGCATGCAGAGCTCGTGTAAGTACTCATTAAAAGACAATTAAAACATCGTAAGAGATAAGATCGTGTCCTTGACATCAGCCTTCACCTAACACTTGGACAATTTAAACTAAAACACGCGTTTCTGAGAGTAAGTTGTCATTCATTCATGGAGATAGTTGGATGAGCGCCAGCTTGTGTGACACCCACCCTGTATCATAGAGAACACCAACATTGTGACACATTCGGCAACACGCTGTATGTTCGAGTTATTCTCGATACAGTACAACATTTTTGTAATGAACTTTATCGATCTAAAACTGTTGATGACGACGTACCTAATGTATTTTTGACTGAACTGAAAATTGTACGCTCTGTACAAATCATTATTGGGTTAAGTATGTGTTTGAATGTATGTCTAAAGTTCGAGCTGTAAGGTCTTGTCATAATGAATGTATTCTGCGGTAAAGTGAAAGTAAACTCTGCATCACGCATGAACAACATTCTCCAAGGTCGAATAAAGCTTCAGGAAGATACGAGTATCACCTCTCTTATATATCGGTTTCCTTTAACCTTTATCGGGTCAATGATATACCGCGTGAGGTATCTGCCTTTTCCGCAACTATCAGTACGTAGTTTTCAAGAACGTTTCTGCCCTATCGACGATCATGCTCTGTGCCCTACTCGTTTTCAAAGTACAGTTAGCTACAGTGAATCAGTTTGATCTGCGGTCGAGTTGGCAACGCGCCAACATACATACACACATACTCGTACGAAATATTCATTTTAAATTGTAATATTTATATCGATCGATTATCTCAACTACAGTCGCCGTCAAAATAATTGAACCTTACTTATATTTTTTTTTAAATGGAACCAAATCTTAGGCATTTTTGGCTGTTTCTTAATGTAAGGTAGGAAGGAAGGAGGTAGAAATACATAGATCTAAAAGACATTCAAGTTATCGATAAACGAGAAACAGCCTAAAATTGATCCAAAGTTCGTTCTCTCGTATCGGGAGGCCCTAACACATTTAGGTACTTTGATCGAATCGGTTATGTCAGAATAAGTAACTTATACACGTGTGATTTAAAAAAAATACTTTTATTGTGCTTTTGCTGGAAAGTCTGAGCTGGAAAGATTCTCCGGTAACATACAGTCCCCGTAAGTCCACAGACAATGGTTCAACGTTACTTAGACATCTATATGTCGTAAACATGTAACTGGACCTCGTTTACTAGAGGACAATATGTTATAAGTTGAGATACCAGTGAGTTTATTTGCAATGACGGTTGAAGGATAGTTTATTAGAAGATAACCGAAATATTTGCTCAAGCTTCCAGGAAACGACCAGTAGAACAAAAAACTTGTATGAAGATGTTTTGGACGATGTATCGGAATAACCGAACCGTTTCTTTTTCGTCAATAATTGGGTAAAGTAATTAATTCATTTGATTTTATCAATAAGTAGGTGCGATTTTTTTGGCCCACTTTATTCCTATGCCAATATGGGTTATGATTATAAATATCTATCGCGATGTAATACCAACATGTTTATTTTCATTGAATGTTTTATAATAAATGTTGTTATAAATAATATTGTAACACGGCGAGTTGCAGACTTCGTGTTATTGTAAAGCACGTTACAACATTAGATATGTATATTTTAAACTAAATTGTAATAAGATTGTAACATCAATGCATCTCGTCATTCGCAACAAGCGCTAGCCTCTGTAGCGCGCGCTGTAGTCACTGGCGCTAGTTTCAGTAGTAGTAACAACTTCGGTATTACAATGAGTTGAGCCTCTCCTCACTATTTATACTTATATAGAATAAAAATATTCTCGCTTTGTGTTGAGATTATGCTCAAGTATCGGCCCTTGAGCAGACTCGTAGTAGCGACAGAGCTGTCAAATTACTGAGATACGTTGAAGGGTTACTTTATGAATTGTAAATATACATACTTTACTCTACTTTTAAATGTAGTTTTATTCAACACAATGTTTTAATTATGTAAAGTAACATTTTTGTGAGGAATATTTCCCTGCTCAGAATAAGTTTAATGCACATTAAGATGTAGATGTGTAGCGCTCTGACGATGTAGAGATCAACTAATTAAATCATTCGAGAGATTAATTAATTCCACTCGATGAAGCGTAATGGCAGCGGTCGCTTAACTACTAGTAGATCCTTCGTAAGATATAAGAAAGTTCGTCTCAATCACAAACATCACACAACAACATCATATTTATGATGCACATCATTGTGTCTATTGGCAAAATAAGAAACCTGTTCAACTGTGTACTGAACACACCGCGACTCTAACATACACCACACTAATACATACATTAGTAGGTATACATAGTATAGTATTATGTGATGTAGTCGTTATATTACATACTAGCTTCCGCCCGCGGCTTCGCCCGCGTGAAATTAGTTTTTGTCAATCAGACTCATAATCAGAATTTGTTGTGAGTGAGAGAGAAGTGAATGTGAGTTTGGCTTTGTAGTTCCCGTTCCAAATCCGTACAGTTCAAATTTCGGGAATTCCGTTTGTAGAAAAAACCTACGTACCAAGATTTATTGTCTTATCTTCAATTCAACCCCTATTTCACCCCCACTTTGGTAAAAATTTCAAAACGCTAGAACATAAAAAAAATATATATTTTTTTGTTAATAAAAAGTAGCCTATGTTCTTTCTCAGGGTCTAAAGATTGTCTGTACCAAATTTCATCAAAATCCGTTCAGCCGTTTAGGTGTGAAAGAGTAACAGACAGACAGACAGACAAACGGAGTTACTTTCGCATTTATAATATTAGTATGGATCTATGTACTACTACATCACGCATTACTACTACGCACCTCTGCGTAGTAGTAATGCTTTCGGGTTCGATTCCCGCTCAATGCAAATCTTTGTGTGCCAGAACATGTTTGTCTGCACAGGTCAGGATGTTTCTATGTAAAATAAATGTATGTATTTCTAAAGTATTGAAGTATGTTTATCTGTTACATATAGTACAAGCTCTGTTTAGTTTGTGACTAGACGGCATAGTGTGAATGTGTGAGAGATATTTATATGTGTATAGTAAAGGATACTTCCACTCGACGATGTCGATGCAGATCTTGCGCAGCGGGTTCTTGAGCGTGAGGCAGAAGAGCGCGCGCTTGGGCCTCTCCTGCTGCACCTTGGCGCCGCGGCGGGGGGGCTTGCGGGGCGCGGGCTGCGCGGGGGCCGGCGCTCCCTCCCCGGGGGGCGCGGGCCCAGTGTCGGCGGGGGGGGACGCGCCGGTCGGCGTGCTCGCGGGCGCTACGCCCCCGCCCTCCTCGACGCTCATCTCGACCTGACACACAATAACCTTACTTGTACTTAATATACAAAACAGAAGAAGTACATTTATATGGAGGACTCATACTAAACATTGTTCTCCAGTAGCTCTATGCTACATTTCACTCGTGAGTATGTTTGTCCCACTTTCATATACCCTGTTAAAAAGGGGTTTTGAAGCGTACTTCCTACCTTCCACCTTCTTGTATGTACGGAGACCGAGAGCTCAATTCCCACACTTTAACATTCGTGTTGCACGACCTAGGTACTACTTGTTTATATAGTTGTATATATTTATTACTGGTATTTGTATTAACTACCTCTGTGCTCAATATCACCCAAATATATACTCGTACATACTTTAGAAACATGTTTCATAAACACTACTCGCCTTTTGGTTGTTGCACATAAAAATGAAAAAAACTATTCAACTCAAGATTAATTGGTTATTACAAAACCGTAGCTTTTGAGATTGTAAAGTGTTACTAAACATTAAGAACACCTGTTTCATAATGTACTATAAATTACTATATTGTTCATAAAATAGAGCTAATCACAACATAATTGTTTAGTTTAATAAGTTATAGTTAACGCGAATATGTTATAATATTTATAACTAATAACAGTTATAATGTTATAATGTGTTGTAACTCGTCTGACCATGTTGTTATTGTAACTAGACATGCGTGTTTGTTATTGTTTACCTATTTATAACTAAATTACACAACACCAACCGTTTACTTAAATATATTTATAATTAAACTATTAGATAGGCGAACACTTGTTTATATTTCGTTCATACAAACAAATAATCGCGTTTGATAAACAACGCTATACGAGTATGTTCGTATAGAAACACGCCATGTGGTAGGTACAGTTTCATGGAAAATTCGTTGTATAACAAGGGATTAGCCACAGATATCTGGATTAGCACTTTCCAACTCATTGACTTGTCATCCACATAACATCTCGGGATAATAAATCTATACTTATAATAAAACTGTAGAGAGATCAATTCTGTACATTGAATATATGTTAAAAATTAATATTGGAGGATGAATGGTGATCGATACTAATGCCAAAAATGCAATCAATAAATTTTTTGTCTGTCTGTCTGTCTGTCTGTCTGTCTGTCTGTCTGTCTGTATGTGCACGCATGGGTCAAAAACTACTGAAGGCATTTTAACCAAACTTGGTACAATTGTAGTCCATACTCCCGGGCAGGTTATAGGCTGTATAACATAACGCTAAGACACATAGGAGCTGAGCAGTGGCAAAAAATTTGAAGCAAGTCGGTTGAAAAAAAGCGCGTTCGAGCTCTTATCATCGCATACGTTGATCATACGCCAAAAATATGTATTACAAAAATAATGGTCTTCAAACGATGAACAAAAAAGTCCTGAATAGTATATATCTATCTTTTATATATTAGTCACAATAACCTGTTTAATCGTTAGGGTTTTCTTCAAAGTGTATTAAATACATAAATATATTGTAATTTGCATAGACATATCTTTTTCAAACTCCCATATTTCAAAAGTACACTTTAATACCTTATTCATAAAAAAAAAATTATAGAAATCGGTTTATAAACACACAAGATTTAGATGAAAGAAAATTTCCAAATGTCGCAGCGCCAGTATGAGTACGGCAGTACGGTTGATTTTTGTTTAACGTCCGAAACGGCCAACCGGTGCATCTATATAATTTCATTCACATTGACTCTTAATGCGAACGGACGTGGTTCTTATTGACTCTTCTCGGAATAAGCGCGCTTTAGATATTAAAATACATAGATACGTAGTTTTTAGGTATTAAGTTTAAAGTAGGTATCTATCTATACTATAATAAAACAATCGGAATCGGATAAGTAATACTCGAGATTTCGCTAGATCTCTTTATTAGAACAGTCCAATACAAATCAGGGGTCATGAAAAATGGATTTGGTTCAATGTTGAATGAATTTAAATTTCGTTTCTTTTGTTCACGAGATGGCGTTACCAGTAGTAATCATAAAATAAATGAGTTTTTAAATAATATATAACTATTTTATTATTAAGTGCTATTAATAAGTTATTCCTTTTAAAATATGTTAATAAAATTAACCATGAATCGTATGTGTAATATCAATTATTATAAGTCTTCACACTAGCCTTTAAAAATATCAATTTAACGGACACAAAGAACATCCAGACTAAGGACAATAGTTTGTGTATCACAATTGTCCTCCATGGGAATCGAACCCGCGACCTCATGCACGCCAGCCATGTAATGCGACCGCCGCGCCACCGAGGCAGGTAATTCTGCCGCACCATAACGTGGCGTGCAAATGTATTCATTCATAATTAATTAGCGATTATCCGTGTGGTGACGGAGCAAGAATACAATATGTCACCTCCCCATCTCATCCCATGGGTGGCGTAAAACGACTAAGGGACTATCGGTGAATATTATCTTTACGAAATAAAAATGAAGGAAAACTTGAAATTAAACCCTATACCAATCCGACTGGCCAACGTGGTATTAGTAGGCCAAGTATCCCTCCGTCACGGGAGGAGGCGCGTCCTTGCAGTGGGACATTAATGGGCTGTTATGATGAAAAAAGCGATGTCATTTATTTCAACTTACAAATTTGACAACAGATGGCATTGTGCCTGTGACGTCATTTTCAGTATCGCGGTATTAAGATTTTACTTGAAAGAATGACTTTCGCTCATGTCTTTCAGTATAAGTTTAGACACAGTCTTCATAGATCTGTCTTTGTAAAGATCTGTTTTTGAAAAGGGTTTGGTTCGTTCGTTAATTTTACAATTCGTGTGTAGGTATATCTGTTTGTTATAAGGTTTAAAAAACGATTTTTCAGTATTAAATCGAATTGCGAAGTAAGTAACATCCGCCACGCGAACGAAGTCGCGGGCACAGCAGCTAGTTTATAATAAATTGAAGACGATGAGTATAGAGAACTTGTAAATCTGATCAAGATATTGTACAGTTATAATGAGAGGAGTGGGACAGTAAAGCCATTAAGTATGATAACGAGACAGGTCCGAAGTGCGGTGAAGTTGTCGCGTCACAGTGACAGTCGATGATGTATGGAGCTGAGTGACAAATGTTGTACTAGCGACGAGCTCCTTCATAGTTTGTTACTGACGGCACACCCGGCGCGGCGACCGACCTCGACCTGCTACCTATATGTAACGTTCATATTTTATAATAAATATTTTAATAAGTGCTGATTTAAATTTGTTTGAATTTATGAAATATAATTATTAAGTAATGTTCAAGCCATTATTTGATTCTTGTATTTTTGTATTCCTGGAGTAGCCTGTCTCTGAGACAGTATCTGTAATACACCTACAAATTCTTTATCTTTATGTCAAGCTTTCAAAAGAAAAATCCCAAATTTATTGCGTACATTATAATTTGAATAGGGATTAGGATCAATATTGGCTTACCAGACGAACAAACAGACGTGAGTAACATGAAGTGATACGACTTGTACCTGTACAATAATAATACAATTATGTATAAATATAAACGCATTATAAGTAATATGCGTGCGACTATTATAAGTGCGTTAATTATCATTATTCGTAGTTTGTTAAATAATGTATACCTAGCTAACTAATTCTTCAAGGCTACTTTCATTACTATAGTCTGAGCCGGACCTCCCAGTTTGTTAATTTGAACATTATGAACATCATAATAAACAACAAATCAAAATGTACAAGCTAATTATTTTCATTAAAAATGTTTGATTAAAATAATAATAAAGTAAACAGGAAAAAGAATATGTTAAATTACTCAAACTCATCTTTCTGACAAGTTTACGTTCATCTCTACGCACAATATTTATCGTCTAAGCAAGCCCACACGTGAGACGTGTGACAAACAGATGAGTTTGTATTAGTAGTATTTTCTACTTTCTCGGAACTGTCCAGTTCATGAGTCGCCTCGAATGATGGCAGTCGATAATGATGTAATGACAAATGGTGTGTTGAAATGGCAAATGGTATTTCCATTTTTTTTTCATTTCAGGACTGAACATACAGAATACATATGGATATAGTGGCACCGACACCTGTCTATCGCCGCAAAGTATGCACTCGTTAGCATAGATGTTCGTAGATTGTACCAAATATCACATCTAGCACAAACTAGAATCGATTTCGTCCAGTATAGTTATTCTTACATGTAATGCAGGTTCTACAGAGAACTACTTCCTGCTGCCCGAAATACTGTGCCTTGTCCTTTTTTAAACAAGGTTTTAAGGAAGCATTACTTTCAAGGTAGGGGGCGCCTTGGCTGCTAAGAGCTTCGATTACTTCATACACTAGTAGTCCGCTTGTCCCTCTGCCACTGACCATACTAAAAAGAGGAAGACTATTAATATAAAGAGAATACTTATTTTTTAGTAAACAAAGTTTAATTGACCTCTATAGCATTATGAGTGAACTCGTGCATAGTTTCAACAACAGACATCTTTTGTTTCATCAACTTTATAGTTTTCAAGTAAGTAGGTGGGCCTAATGTAGTTGAGGTATATTTGTTTTGTATAGCAGCATGTCTACTGCAATACTTATACAAGTACGACAAACTGATTTGTTTAATTTAATAAACTATGTCATGATCTGTACGTGTTCATAAATACTGTGATTGACACAAACATATACGACTATCATCAATGTAATGTGCGTTCAACTGTCACTGGTGGTTGTGTTAACACATAAACCTACACGTGCTACTGTACTATTTACATTTATATATATTTATATTGCTTTTAGTGCAGGAAACAGTTACACACACAGACTAACATCTAGTCTAGTAGTAAATCACACAATCAAAGAAATGTCGGATGTGAGACCGTCCTTTATTGTCGCGGTGTTGTGTCAATATGTGTTTATATAATGTTACCTACGTTAAAATATTCTTTGCTAGTAAATGCTATGAGGAATAATAAAAAATATCTTCGCTTTAACCCTAGATAACTAAACTATATTTGTAGTTGCGTTGTAACTAAACTTTCGTCAGGCGGACTACGCAATAAAACATGAAATTCATAAAAAGTATTTATTAAAAAGAGAAATTTGTTACATACCACAATTATTTAGTTCAATAATAAGTATTATTAGTAAAAATCAACGACAAACACCTTTCGGCACAGTAACTATATGCCTCGTTATTGTGAGGCCCAAAAATGTCATTTTTCATGACTCGCATCAATGGTTAGTCATTCTGCTAGAATTTGATAGACATAAATAACATATTTTCCACACGTTTTTATTAGTAGGAATAGGAGGTTCAGGATCAGAAGAATCACTAAGAATATTGCTTATCATGACCTTGATATCACGCCTCAAAGTCAGTATATGTATTCGCACCGGTAACCAAGGCTCGACCTGCTGGTTTCCTATCTTCCTGACAAAATAGCGTTGTAATATAGATTGCTTTTTATTTCTCAAGCTATATGAGTCATAGAAAGCATAAGAATTCATTGAATTTAGGTTTAATATTATTATAAAAGATACATAAGAGAGAAGTGAAGACAACCACTTATGTTTGTTTTTTTCATCAAGGGATCGGGCTGTTATTTGAAGCTCTCATTGAATATCCTGGTTTGAAGTTTGAAAAAAAGTAATAGTAACATTATACTTATCAACAGAAAAATTAGAGTCTATAATTGGTGTCCTTTGTCATCATTCCCTGAATCTAAAAAATCGTTTGAAAAATTAGCATCGCTGTCGTAGTCACGATGTATTTCCTCTTCCACCTAATCCTCTGTCTGCGAGCCTGAATTATTTGAGTTCTTTTCTATTTATTAAGTAAGCCACTAACGCTTTGTTGTTTGTTATTTATCAAATTCACCTAAAATATTAATATAAATCATATCAGGCAAAAATCATGTCATATAATGTACCTTTAAAAACAGAAAAAATTAAAAAAAATTCAAAAAATATTAATTTTTATTACAATTTCTACTTCTAAATAATGTAGTGTATAATAAAAAGCAAAAATAAAAAGAAACATTTTATATAACGTGTGTATACATTATAGAAAACATAAATAATTTCCATACATACCGTTGAAATAAACTAGCGTAGTTACTAATCTTTCGTTAGCCAGACGACGACATGGTCCTAGGTCAGTCCCTCATAAGCGGTTAATTGCAATTATGTCACATAATAGACTAATTGCACGAATTAGGAAGGTAAACAAAGATTGGCGGGAGCAGGACACGGGGAAGTGGGTGCACTTAACTTTCTCGGAGTAGGGCGTAGTCGCCTCGACGAATGTTTAGTTATCTAGATACATTTTACAAAGGGAGAGATCGCCGCAAATCACTTAGAGATTGGTATCCATTGTATGTATTTGTAGGATTCTATTGCTCGTTGATTTTAAATCTAAATAAGTACTAATCTAGTGTACTGATTAAAACAACTTTGTGTAAATAGTAAACATATTACGTTTAAATAATGTTAAATTGTTTTTAAGCCAAATTAGTTAAATAAATGTTCTAAAAAAATAAATAAAACTAAAACATGACTCAAGATAGAGTGTTTCAGAATGTGCATTATACCTACGTACACTATAACAACATACATACAATACTAAATTACCTAAATAGTATTAATTTGTATTACTTTTAATAACTCTTAAAATTATTATTACTAACGGTAATGTCTTATTTCCATTAGTTGATGTGCTGTACACGCAGTGAGAACAAACGTATCTTAACACTGCCTTCCACACATAAAGATATATTTTATACAAAGCTTACTTTTTCATTCAAATCAGACGAATGTAGAATCTAACTTACATTGTAAAAGTAACTTGAATGGGTGTCCCGAGCACTGTGTTCTATAAAGAGCAACAGTTTGACGTCACACAGTTGTCATAATAATTACTTGATATAAATAGAGTTATAGAAATGTAATAGATGACATAATAGACGTAACGTACAATGTACAAGTACCTACAAGTAGCTATGTATTGTGAACTGTAATCTATATTTGGTGTTTGAGAGCGCGGGTTATTTATAAACAGCGCGTAATGCTGTAAGTACGGTAACTTCTCAATAATATTACAAATTAATCTTTATTGTACATACTTAAACTTACGCTTTGTTGTTGTAGGGGTAAGCAGAGACTTACGTATATGATGATAAGATGACTGAACTACTACGATCCTTACAAATGATTGACTTCATCTACTCACACCTAGGTATAGCTATACAAACGTACGAGAGCTACGCGCTAGCTCTTGCTGAGAGATGGCTACTGTTAGGTTTCTGTAGGTTATGTACCTCTTTGAGGGTCACCTATTACTTTCGCGCCATAAGTTAGTTTAGTTAACTATTAGAAACTTACAAACGAACTCTTCTACGATGCATGATCTGAACGTTTTCAAGCCACCTTTGCCTATCTGTACCTAATACTCTTAAAAAGCAACGAATAAAAGTATGTAGGTACTAAATAAAAGCACAATTTCGTAAGTATTCGTATTGTTTTATATAATTGTATAACGTACATAATTAAGTTAAGTGTATATAAGCACGCAAGTTCGTTCTCTCACACACACACACACACACACACACTTACACACACGCACACTAGTCCTAATAGATTAATAGCAGATAATTAATATGTAGTTAAAACAAAAGCTTCTGTCTAAAGCTATTAGTAACACGAAGTTTTTTATCGAACTGTCTGATCTTCTACTTTCCTTTTTACATATACGAGTAGTTTGAAGTTACGAATGGCAATAAGCGTGTCTATACAAAACAGAAAAGCACAAAGACGGCATGAAGACATACAACCTTTATGGTAAAAACTCGTCATAAAACTCTATAATTATGTATTTTAATTAGTACGGCCAGCGTTATATTAGTGGGCAAGATTAACTGTGTGTTACTGGAGGAGGCCGTCGTCTTTGTAACGGTGGACATAAGTTACTATAATGTTGAAGTATATTTACACTTTTCCGACTTTACTTTACCTTTTTTATGATTCTCTTAAAAGAAACAGTGACTTACAAGTTCCGCAACATTGTAATTTGAACAGGGATTCGTAAGGATCAATAGTGGCTTAACAGAGAAACAAAGGGACGAGAATAAGACGAAGGAATACTCGCTATAGTATATTGGGTCAATCTCACATCGTCCGTCTAAGGCTGAGCGCAGACTTGGAACACGACAGTCTTAAGACAGACTATTGCTTTACAATATGTATGAATATGCGCACACTTGGAACAAAACGTCGTATAGACAATATTGTCTTAGATAGACGAATACCGCACGGCGACTAGTCTGACTAACGATTGTCGGCTTCCCTTTTGTATCAATGCGGGCGCGCACCTTAAAGACAAAACTGTCTACCGTCACACCCCGCACGCACCCCACTCTCGTCCGAGCGTTCAGAAAGTAAACACGTGGCATCATGTTTACAGACGAAGAACTCGTAGAAAAAATAATTGATGAGGTTGAAAAGAGACCTGTACTTTTTAATAAAATGTGCAAGGAATATTCAGATATAAATTTAAAAAAAAGCAAATGGGACGAAGTCGCCACGGAACTAGTACTTAGGTAATATGAGATGGAGAGAAATGTCGGCTGAGGAAAAAACAAATGCATTTAAGTATTTTCGTAATTAATTGCCAAAAATGGTTTAGACAAAGTTTGTAGATCGTAAAATTGTCTACAAAAAATATCTCAACACTTTTCTCCTACAAAGCATCGCTTTCGAGATATCGTGACTTTAGAGCGCAGGAAAGTCGTATTTTTGACTATAATATGCACACACTAGCTTTTTCCCTTGAATAAATAATAATTTCATATTAATAATTTTACCTTGAATAAAAAACAACGCACAAGAGGGATCGATGGGGACTTTTGACATATCATTTGTAATGACGTATTCAAGGCCTGCACAAAAATCCAGCTTATTGGGAATTAATGCAAACTGGAATGTCTTCTTTGCCTGGACTATATTGGATGTGTAATGTTTGGTATTCTAAATAGGTATTAAGTCTAGTAAAGTCATATTATAAGTATAATAACAAAAAATAATAATATAACGTTCACTTGACGTTATTTCAGTTAACAAACTTTTGTATTTACCGATCAAATTGAGATGATGAATTGTTGATACAGACAGTCCTCGACTTTCGTCGTTTTGATGATATCAACCAATTTTGATGAAATTTGATATGAAGGTAGGACATCCCAGATTAAGATAAAGATATTTTCTACCCTGGTAAAACACATAGACAGAGCCGCTCGCCAAATCTATTTTAATTTAATTCAGTATAATATATTATAATGGAAAGTTATTAATTATATACATAAAATAAATAATTTCACATCAATTTATTTAGGTATATGATTGTAAAAGTAGACACGTTTATTCGAAAATACTTGAAGAAGTTCAGAGGGTGTTGTCTTAATTTACTGTACCTACAGTAAATAAAATTTTCCTTTTAACAGCCTTTCGCTGTATATGGGATGCACCCAATATTTACGTTTACGTCGTCGTTTTGCAAGGGCACGCGTAATAAGGATGCTTAATACACTAGTATCTATGAAGTCTATTTTGATACTGATGGTAAATTGACGGGAGCGTGCGCCGCGTTCTATTATGAGACAAAACAGTTTTGTTTTATATGTGCTACATATCGTAGTCAAAACAATTTCGTTTCAGTTTTAAGACAGACTTGTCTATATGAGGCAAGTCAGTCTTGAAACTGTCTAGTCTCCAATGTGCGCTCAGCCTAAATCCGTGTTACTTTGATTTTAACGGACACAATGCTCATCTAGAGTCTGGATGATAGTTTTGTATTTGTAAATAAATGGTATGACAAACCTTGTGCACGGCAACAGCTACCGTCGTAACTGCAGTAATACACAATCAAAACTTTTTAACATGCCTAAAGCCTTGTTCTTGCGCATTACACCTCTCGTTATCAAATAAAGCTTAAATTTTCACACAAGGTCACTAAAATCCATGCGCCAATAATATGATGAACCTCCTCAGATCCATCAGAAGTTGGGCGACATAATATTAAACGTTTTTACCTGTACAACGTGACAGGATGCACTCAAACGTAAGTAATCACGTTAAATATAATGTAATACGCGCTGTTTGGTTAACATTGACATCGGTGAGGGTAAGCACCGCACGCGAGGCGATAACACAGATTGATGAGACGTTACGATGTCATTACCACGATGAGACGACAGTGCGTCAGTCTGAGTTACGTATGAAGATGACGTAGCGTTATGTATGTACATACATTATTATTATACATATATTGTTATGTAGGTATGTTAAGCATGCTCTAGCTGACGTATTAATCTCAATAATAGTCTAATGATTGTATCTATAAACATGAATGGAAAGTTTAAAGATAGGTACAATCAACAATAACATTGTATTCGTTCGCGAAATGCCGTCCTGACTGGTTTAATCAGCAAAATTTAATTAGTAAAAGCGTCCAAGACACTCCGACAATCATTATTATTGATAATTAGTAATAAAGTATGGTATTAATTAAGTACTGTTCGTTGATACTTCATAGATGCATGGTCGTGAGATTATAAAAAAAATTGATTCTTACTGATCCTCTTATACTTAGGTTGAATAATATAATCAAACACAGATTTTCAGCCATGAAACTTTATACTATGCCACCCTAAAACAAGGCAAAAAATAATGGAGAAACAAATACGTTATGAAAAACATTTTCATTTTTTGCAGTAATCCTTATACATAGGATTTTTTTAAATGACAACTTTTAAACTTTATCATTTCCGATAGATAACGACATTTAAAAGTTATTCATGATATCGCGTCTGATCGCGTGTAAATCTGTATTACTTGCCGTTTGCTGCCGGATGTTGGGCTTCATTTACCTACTACATTTTTAAAACAATAACGACCTCTGTAGAGTAGTGGTTATTATAGTTAATAGCTGCTACCCAGAGGTTTCGGGTTCAGTTCCCGCACATTGCGTCTTTGTGTGCATTAACATGAATGTTTGCATTGGCCTGGGTGTTGTCTAAGTTTATGTATTTACAAAAAAAATGTTGTAGTTGTCCATTGTTTAGTACTCATAGTAGAAATTGCTATGTTTGGCACTCTACGTTGTTTGAATTTGTGAAGAACTCAACATTGAAAAAGCGTGTAGTACCTATTGAGCTTACGGTGCCGTGGGAAACTAACATACACACCTCAACAAAGTCTAGGGATATTTTGTATAAAGTTGTGAAACTTAAAAAAAAATTGGTTTGTTTTTAATTCTTTTGATGAAAACTTACTTTGATAACCTTTTTTAACCATTCTAAATTTGAATTTGAAAAATAAAATTAAAAATAAAAGATTTACGCGGCCTAAACGTAGTCAAGTTCGAAAATTTCATTTACCAACAGTAAGTTTTGACTGCATTTATGTGTAAAATTTAAGTTTTATAACAATTTAAACGTTTATTTCGAATAAATGATATTGTGTGCATCAAGCAGCGGCGCCATTTCATCAGAAACAAAATGTTATGGGCAGTAGGCATGCTCCCAGCTGCGGGTACTAAGCGGAGTATTGCTGAAAAGATTGGAACAATACAAATTATGAAATCAAGGTTATGGTCACGTTATCGTGATACTGGTGAAGTGGCTGAAAGATACCACGGCTAAAAGTCTATCACCACTCAACGAAATGATCGATTTTTGCAAGTTCCCGTGAAAAGACAGTCAAATGTTACTACCATGCAGCTGGTTTAGAGGCTTCAGCTCTTGGTGGAGCCTCTTGCGGGTGACCAAACTGTCAGAAGAAGTCGGCATGAAGCCCACCTTTATGAGGTGTTTGTTTGTTTGTTTTGTTGAGGTGTGTACATAAAGATCACGCAAAAAGACAAACAAATACTTTGACAAATGAGATAACCAGAAATGGCTACAAGGTTACTCTGTATGCCGTGGAAATAGGTGCGAGGGGTACACCAGGTCCCTCCCCCAGGTCTACAGCTTATTGAAAGAACTAGGACTGCCGAGAACTTCAGTAAGCTCTCTACTATGCATTGTTAGGTTTCTACCAAATATGAATAGGTAGAGGACGGAACATAGCAGACAGTGAAGGTGACCGCTAACGCGTTGTAAGGGAGCCTCCTTAAACCTACATCTGGGTCGTAAGTCCCAGACGCTGTTATGCAAGTGTTCCGTCCTCTATCTCTTTATCACGCGATGGACCCGGCACCCGCACGGAGAAGCCATGGAATGCTAAGATTAGGTGTTATTATTTGGAGGAGGCCTATGATTATTATTATTATTATTTCCATGAAAAAGTTAACTAGACCCTGATTACATGTTGAGCAGAAATATCTCCGATAGCGGTATTAGTGTTATGGGCAGTTGTTTCATTATATCAAAACCAGGTCAGTGAACATAATCAGCCGTTGGCACAGATCGCTGCAAAGTAGTAGCAAGGGCGGAACATAACATAAACTTATGTACATTTGTATATATTTCCGCGTATACCATCAGCAAACATGCTGTAGTAACACTTACAACATTGTCTACTGCGTCGATGTTTTCTTTCACAAACGTATAGATCTCTCTTATTAAACTTTTACAAAAACGACGTATTGTTAGCCCGTCCTCAAACAGAACATTGTTGTAACACTCAGTGGTATTACCAGCGCCAACACACTGCGGGTTTTCTTTCTCAAATTATAATGTACATAATGTCAGTATAATTAATAAATATGAAGGTATTTAATGAAGGTGCTTGTATAAGGTAATTAATATAAAGTACTGTCGTACTCGGAGGTAGTTTCGGGACGATTAGGCGCGTAAACAGCGTGTAACGCCGCGCCCGTGACCGACCCTCCCCGCCCTCCTCCACCTGCCCTCACCTGACACACGGGGGCGAGGGGGGGTCGTGCCCAAACGAGAGCTTTGAAGTCGAGCCGCGCCGGTGAGTAGAGATGTGAAGGTATTTTGGTTACTGTGTGGCCACAGATACAATAGTTAACGGTTTATCCTCACGTGACACACAATCATACTCCTGCTATCAATACGTTACATTACACTACTCATTTGTAATGACTCTGCACTTAACTTGCCTCGCCTGATGTGGTATTATAACAAATTCAGAAAATATTTTATTAAATGTATTAAAGGTTATATTGTTTCAGAATTAATCTAGATACATGTACTTAACGTAATAAGTTGTAGTACATTGATAGGATAGGATAGATAGGAGTCACAGAGCACTCTGTACGCAGATTCAGTCACTCACTAGTGTGTGTGTGTGTGTGTGTGTGTGTGTGTGTGTGTGTACATCACATATGTGTACGTGTACAAACAAACATGTTGTTACACTTTATATACATTCTTTTTATTAAAGTAGAATCTCTCAGAGACGTGGGCCCACGTAGTCACAGTACCTACGTCTACGTATTACGTAACCTCTACGTGCACAAACAACTAGACCATCAGGTACTCTTAGTATTTAACTGTCATCAAAGTACTGCATCAAGTTACCTTGTTTCACATTCACATACTTCAAGCTTTTAAACAACTTTTATTTATTAAACAACAAAAGTAAGATGACCCTTGTAGTCAGACTCATTAACAAGAAAGTGCACTCAATGCACTTAAGAGTCTGCTAGTGCATTATTTAGTAAAATCTAGTTCGATATAATAAATGATAGAAAGTAATGATTAGTTTTAACTTCCGGTAAGTAAAGTGTTATTAGATGCGAGCACACTGTACTCTGCACTTCTCCCATATCCGATATGCAACCAGAGGAATATCTCTACCTCGGGTTCAACCTAAATATTGTATATTATTAATTAAGTCATAGACTTCCGCAAATAAAGCCTGATTCTAAATTTATAGTATTTACTATTTTTTTACTAAGTACACTTACTGTAATAATCAGTTAAGTAACTCTGAGCATTTAACAAAACAAAGTACAAATATAAAAGATCTGTAGTGACACTCACACAGCAGTTATCAAGTACAACTTATGATGGAGGACTGTGGCACACCAGTAGTACCAGTAGTACCAGTAGACGTACTACTTACAGACTCTGTAACATTAACTGACCGTTTGATCTTATTTCTAGAAAGTGTTACGTCACTTTGTGTCATTGTTACGTTCATAGTATATCTCTCAACCAAACTAATCTTCTAGTTTGGTTGAGACTCATTTACAGTAACTCATTTTATTTTATACGATTTAGCTACATGTGCTACACAAACTTCTCAAAAGTCACTAAAACAGAAGAGGGGAACAACTTATAGCCGATCTGGCTATGGTAGCGGACAGGTGCTATACTGCCACAGTCCAATCACTACGACTAGGTGTACTACCACCTGGATAAAGACATTGGTGCTAAGAACTATTGAGTTGTATAACACTTTGCGTTACTCGGAATTAAAGGTCGTTTATTGTCAAACTTCCTAGTGATTTGAATATAAAACATATTTAAATAGAAACACATAGACACAATTACAGAATGTTCTCGAAAGACAAGAAGGTTTTATTACAAGTTAGTGAGTATAGACAACATTAACGTCGACTGATGGTCGCTTGAAACATTAACGTTGACTAAGTGAACATCGCTGTAGAGCTGACACCTCCCACTCAAACGTCACTCACTATCCACTGTTCCTGCTTAGCACTCATTATTACTCACTTTTAAATTCTAAAGAGAACGTATTTACTTAATTATATAAAAGAAAGCAATTTACAAAAGATGTTACAAAGTGTAAAGTAAACTTTGCTTAATTCGTCCCCAATTAAAAGAGGATTGTTTTCAATTATTTGTTAAAATAAAACATGAAGTGAATGATTAAACATTCAGCATCGCTCTAGCTGAGATGAGACTACATTAAGATGAGACTACATTAAGATGAGACTACATTAAGATGAGACTACATTAAGATGAGACTACATTAAGATGAGACTACATTAAGATGCAGATTGTTCTAAACTTGAGTTTCAGTAAACAACTTGCTTATTACTTATTCTTGTATCATGATCTCTCCCTCAGCCCTTGTTACTACTTTATTGCGCGGAATTTTTCTAAAGATTCGCAGAAATACTTGATTTGTTTAGCCTCTATGTTGTAGCAGATTGTTTACTTGTAACTACGAGTAGCTACGCCGTTCTGTAAAGTAAGTTGAATTTTTGCCGATGTTTGCTCATTGGCTATTTGTTAAGAATATCAGATACAAAATATCTAGTAAAGTTTATACTTAAATTGTAAAAGCTTTATATTTTCGAAATACAAACTACTACTACTATTGTTAAAATAATATAAATAAAGTTTATCTTACCTAATATTCTCTTTGCTGAGGCGCAGAATCGAACTGTAGTGACGTAGTTCCATGCGCGTGTCTTCACAACCACTGCACTTAGCACTATCTACTGTAGTTACACTAGGCTCATATAAAAACTAAACTAACTAACTATTACACTGTGCCGTGGAGCAGCGAGTTATCCCACAACTATGGATCTTGGTCCCCTGAAACAAACAACACATTACATTAATATAATTGATACATTACAAGTTAAGTAGAATATTCAAGAAGTAAAAGAAAAATAAAGAAAGCTCAAATAATGTAATGGTAAGTGTTTGTTGAATGGCCGCTCATCTCGGGAGAATCGACCAGCGACGTAACTCAACATGACCATTATTTAATTATATAATCACGAGTATTACAACTGAATACTTAGTAAACTATCTGGCAGTTTTGTTGGATAAAATATATGTAGGTCAAATATTTGGAAACTTGACGAGTTCTATAATAATGACAACAACCGTTGACCACCGGGTAACGTAAAACATTATTTCTCTGTCCTGCAAACCTGCAGGGTCAGGCTCTGACTTAGTTGAACTAAACATTAATATTGTTTTCTGAATCTTTAAGCTTTTACTAACTTAACGTTGTAACTTACTCTTTGGTGTTTGCGAATTTATACCTTAACACAAAAGACTAGAACAAAGTGCACAGACTATTACTTAGAAATAAGCTTCTATCCGTAATCATTTGATAACCAATCATTTGATATAATTATGATGAATGTTAATAGATAATTTTGTCTCCTGTGTAAATGTCTGCAGTATAGTAGTGAAAGCAGAGCCTGTGAGTCGCCAGGTGTGCTCCTCCATTACAGATTGTGAATAGCGTCCATTAGCGGCGGCTGTGTATATCTGTATAGTGTTTGTGTGTAATGATAGAACCTTCTGTTGTCGATATCGTATCGCAAACAGATTATGTTTGCATTTTAGTTGTTTGTTAACTTCATTTTTTGTTGTCAAATTTACTGTAACATTTACTATTTCAGTTTCAAATTAATTTTAGCAGCCAACTTCACTATCCGCCATGTGCCTTCCTTCCTCTACTTGGCCTAATTGTTAAAATCATATCAATGTTACTCTGGACCTACGAGTTAGTAAGGAGCAGACTCTCAGCAGTCGTAACGAACTACGATACTACTACTACTACACTGTAACTTCCACTACATGTAGAGTAACCATACATATTTTTTCGTATTTTTCAAAGAATTTGCTCGTCTGTATTGCGTGGTCTTTAGGGATATTAGTTATTCAGAACAGTGAGCTCAATCAGCAGAACACGTTTTTATGTATTTTTGTCCGAAACATATTGTCTAACACTAAGTTAAGTAGATTATAGTTTGTATTATAAAATAATAAATAAAATCCGTTTTCCTTCATCTGCCACTTTATTTTATTTAATACTACATTTTTTTTAAAATTGTCATTTATAAAGTGACTTGGAAAGGTAATAACTAAGCATTACAGACGAATCTAATTATTTTCGACTTGCTAGATGTATAAAGACAAACGGCGGAGGATCTCGGCGCGAAGCTTCATGGTACAAGCTTAATATTATGATACTACTATTATTATACGAGTCGTTTATGTAAATTACATTTGAGAAGTAATATCAAAAGAGATTGTACATTTTAAAACAATACTACTTTAGTTTATTTAAATTGTTGGAATAAAAGGATTTTGGTTCTGTAAGTACATATTATTATTTCAGGTTTTAGTATCTACCGTTTTATATATATTATTATTCTCTTTTCCATAATACTCGGGTCTATTGGAGACCCGGTTCTTTGGAAGGCATACATCGGGCCGAAGCCAAGACGAAGAGGCCCTTTAAGAGATATTTAATCTGGTAATGGATACACAGGGCAGATACCATCTCTGAACGCACAATATGATACATCCAGAGATGGTCCCTGCCGAGTGCAAAAACTATTGTAGTGCATCTCTAAGGATGCGATGGAAATTTAAATAATAGTCTATGGATGAGTATGTTCGGTGGATAAGTTATTGGGCTATGGAAGGAGACTACCGGATACCTGTCGTGATAATCAGTCTCTATATTATAAAAAGACAGGTAGTGACTTGCCACCTCGTTGAGTGGGCCCCACAAAACGGCCGCACGTACAGTGCGACAATGGAGCAACATCTCGTAGAGAGGCTAGAAGCTGCGGAGAGGTGAGTCTGCGGGGCGCCAAATTCCGGTCAACCGTTCAAGGGCCCCCGGCGTTATGACATTTTACACTTCCAGCTTGGAGCAAAGGATCCGCTCTTGCGTATTCCAGTCCTGGCCGACCAATGAAGGTAAGCCAGGCCATCAAGGAATCAGGGTCCGTGGTGTCGCCACTCACCAACAGCTCGCCACAAGCTGCCCCTGCGGGCTTTATATATATTATTATTTAAGCTATAATTTAAGACCATTTATTGTAAATTGAATAAATGATTTGATATCAAGTTAGGAAAATAATACAGTATCTTTCAAATATTAAAAAAAATGTGTTTTCTATACTGTATTTCAGATCTTATGGGTACGGTGACGTTTAGTATTTGTCATTACTAGAGATGTAGTAACACTAAAATCGTTTTTAAAAATACCGATTCTATATCTAACCGATATAATTTACAAACAAGATTAAATCGATTATGGGTACAAAATAAGAAACTAATCTTTTTTTAAATATTTATTAATTATGCCGAATCAATGCGTGATTCATCTGATGAACAGCTTGATGAATTACTTGATTCGTCACTTACTTAAGTGAAAATCTACTAAATTGTCTAATTTGATGTCTCTTCCTCTCATAGTCATGAAGTATTAGATTTTTGTTTTTTCCAATCATCGGCAGTTACGTGGTCATAGGTTACAGGCCTCTTTTAATAATGACATCATCAAGATTTTATCGCTATGACGTACGAATCCCGCCAAAAAAAAACTTGCGGCCTATCCTCGTAAAAACTAATATTGAGTTATAAAACAACTGAAATTATTATATTAATTTCTATGATTATAAAAAAAAAATTAATCGATTAAATCAATTTTATAAAAAACCATTCGATTTTAACAATTTTATTGTGTCAATCTCTATTGAAATTCGTTCCGAGTCGCGCATACGATTTTAAAATTTATATGTTTTTATTTTACATACTAGCTGCTGTGCCCGCGACTTCGTTCGCGTGGCGGATGTTACTTACTTCGCAATTCGATTTAATACTGAAAAATCGTTTTTTAAACCTTATAACAAACAGATATACCTACACACGAATTGTAAAATTAACGAACGAACCAAACCCTTTTCAAAAACAGATCTTTACAAAGACAGATCTATGAAGACTGTGTCTAAACTTATACTGAAAGACATGAGCGAAAGTCATTCTTTCAAGTAAAATCTTAATACCGCGATACTGAAAATGACGTCACAGGCACAATGCCATCTGTTGTCAAATTTGTAAGTTGAAATAAATGACATCGCTTTTTTCATCATAACAGCCCATTAATGTCCCACTGCAAGGACGCGCCTCCTCCCGTGACGGAGGGATACTTGGCCTACTAATACCACGTTGGCCAGTCGGATTGGTATAGGGTTTAATTTCAAGTTTTCCTTCATTTTTATTTCGTAAAGATAATATTCACCGATAGTCCCTTAGTCGTTTTACGCCACCCATGGGATGAGATGGGGAGGTGACATATTGTATTCTTGCTCCGTCACCACACGGATAATCGCTAATTAATTATGAATGAATACATTTGCACGCCACGTTATGGTGCGGCAGAATTACCTGCCTCGGTGGCGCGGCGGTCGCATTACATGGCTGGCGTGCATGAGGTCGCGGGTTCGATTCCCATGGAGGACAATTGTGATACACAAACTATTGTCCTTAGTCTGGATGTTCTTTGTGTCCGTTAAATTGATATTTTTAAAGGCTAGTGTGAAGACTTATAATAATTGATATTACACATACGATTCATGGTTAATTTTATTAACATTTAAAAGGAATAACTTATTAATAGCACTTAATAATAAAATAGTTATATATTATTTAAAAACTCATTTATTTTATGATTACTACTGGTAACGCCATCTCGTGAACAAAAGAAACGAAATTTAAATTCATTCAACATTGAACCAAATCCATTTTTCATGACCCCTGATTTGTATTGGACTGTTCTAATAAAGAGATCTAGCGAAATCTCGAGTATTACTTATCCGATTCCGATTGTTTTATTATAGTATAGATAGATACCTACTTTAAACTTAATACCTAAAAACTACGTATCTATGTATTTTAATATCTAAAGCGCGCTTATTCCGAGAAGAGTCAATAAGAACCACGTCCGTTCGCATTAAGAGTCAATGTGAATGAAATTATATAGATGCACCGGTTGGCCGTTTCGGACGTTAAACAAAAATCAACCGTACTGCCGTACTCATACTGGCGCTGCGACATTTGGAAATTTTCTTTCATCTAAATCTTGTGTGTTTATAAACCGATTTCTATAATTTTTTTTTTATGAATAAGGTATTAAAGTGTACTTTTGAAATATGGGAGTTTGAAAAAGATATGTCTATGCAAATTACATTTCATTTCATTTCATTTATTTCAAAAACAATTACAAATTGTGTGCGAATGTTTGCTTACATCTAAATTACAACAAGTCTACATACTATAATTTACATAATATTATATAGATGGTTACAATATTAAATCCTTACAAATAAACCAACAATACTAATGCTATACAATAAATACAATAATTATTTAACATCAAAAAATCTTATAGACCCTACTGATAACAATATAAATTTAGATTACTTGTGTCAAAACGAATGTCAAAATTACAAATAATAATCATAATATAATAATAAAAATTCAATTTAATTAATATTGAGGCTACCCAATATATAACCCCAATAATTTTTAATTTAATTCTTTCAAACTTTGGTAAACATACAAGTAAAATTTATGTTTCATACTTCTTAGATGTAAATTCCCCTACTGAATAAAAACAATTTTTCAGCAGAAAGGATCTTAGATCACTTTTAAAGTGTCTTTTATAAATAGCTATTTTTAATGTCCTTGGTAAACAGTTATAAAGTCTTATTGACTGGTACCTTAAGCCATGACGTACAACATTTAATTTTGGCTGAATATCACTCCTGAATGATAGTGTCCGTGTCCCTTCTCGGACCTTCCTTTCATCTGCACTTTCAAAACTGTTAATGTTCTTAGCCATGTTATCAAGGACAATTAAAATATATAAACTAGGAGCCGTCAATATTGACAGTTCCTTAAAAAACTCCCTACAGGACTGCCATTGTGGAATTCCTACGATCGTGCGTATGGCTCTCTTTTGTATTACAAAAGCTCTATTCATGTTGTATTGAAAGCTATTGCCCCACAGCTGAATGCTATATCTCAGTCTGGACTCAACTAAAGCGTAATATACAGCCTTTAAATGGTCTCTACTGACCTCATCGCGTAGGCTTCGAAGGGCGTAACAAGCTGATGATATAGATGCTTCAACTGCGTTTAATTCGATTTTCCAATTTAAAAGCGAGTCTATGTATACACCTAAGAACTTTGTTGACTCCACAACGTCTACCTGATCTTTATTTAATATAATATCTAAAGTGTCTGTATTGCGAGCAGTTGTTTTAAATAATACTACATTTGTCTTTTTGGAGTTAATCAATAATCTATTTGAATCAAACCATTTTCTAAAAATGTCAAGAGTTGCGTTTAATACATTATTAAGGTTTTCAAAATTTTTTGCACTTACAACTGCATTTGTGTCATCTGCAAATACAGTGAGACCAGCTTCAGGACTCCCCCGCATTGTATAATTAACAAGATCATTCGTGAATATTAAAAATAGGATAGGGCCCAAAATTGACCCCTGGGGAACGCCCTTGCTGACATTTTGTAGTTTTGAGCAGTAAGTTGTTTGCACATTATTTTCGTCAAAATTTTTTGTTTCAACGTACATTTTACGGTTTTGTAGATACGATTGAAACAATTGCAATACTTTTCCTCTTACTCCATAATGTTCCAGTTTAAGCAAAAGCATTTTGTGATCAACAGTATCAAACGCGGAGCTCAGATCTAGAAAGATACCAGCTACTTTCGTTTTGTTATTTATTCTATCTAAAACGTCAGCAACAAGATTGTTTATGGCATCCGCGGTACCCACTCCTCTCTGATATCCATACTGCCTCTCGCTAATAACCTTGTTAACATGTAGATGACTCACAAGTCTACTCTTTATGAGCTTCTCAAAGATTTTGGAGAGAGTTGGAAGCAATGATATGGGCCTGTAATTATTGGGATCCAAAGGTGATCCCTTTTTATATAATGGAATAACCTTGGCAATTTTTAGTTGTTCTGGAAAAAGGCACTCATCAAAGCAGCGATTAAAGAAACACGACAATGGGGTCGCCAATATATCAATATGCTCTTTAATTAAATTTATTTGTAAGTCATCATAGCCACTTGAGTTTTTTATATCCATAGCAAGTACAGTTTTTTTAATTTCATTGGACGTTACAGATGATAGAGACATGTCTTTATTAACCTTATATAATATATTATTATATATTATATATAATAATATATATTATATATATAATATATATAATATAATATATTATTTTTTGATTTGTTTCTGTGTCGATTTACTACCTGCCAGATCTCTTTACTTGAGCTTTTTGCTTTCTGGAGTTGCCTTTTAATGGCAATCTTTTTGGCACATCTAACTACTTTTTTAAATGTTATACATATATGTTATACTACAATATATTTATGTATTTAATACACTTTGAAGAAAACCCTAACGATTAAACAGGTTATTGTGACTAATATATAAAAGATAGATATATACTATTCAGGACTTTTTTGTTCATCGTTTGAAGACCATTATTTTTGTAATACATATTTTTGGCGTATGATCAACGTATGCGATGATAAGAGCTCGAACGCGCTTTTTTTCAACCGACTTGCTTCAAATTTTTTGCCACTGCTCAGCTCCTATGTGTCTTAGCGTTATGTTATACAGCCTATAACCTGCCCGGGAGTATGGACTACAATTGTACCAAGTTTGGTTAAAATGCCTTTAGTAGTTTTTGACCCATGCGTGCACATACAGACAGACAGACAGACAGACAGACAGACAGACAGACAGACAGACAAAAAATTTATTGATTGCATTTTTGGCATTAGTATCGATCACCATTCATCCTCCAATATTAATTTTTAACATATATTCAATGTACAGAATTGATCTCTCTACAGTTTTATTATAAGTATATAGATATAGAAGATATAGATTAGGGTTGAAGATGGAATATAAAACAAATATTTCATATAATTTAATTGTATATAAACGTCTAAATAATATTTTTAATTTTTTATCAGTTCGGATTCATAAATTGATAGCTTTTATTTTTAAATTCTACAAAAGTAAACTAAGTAACATGGAAAAGATCAAATGTCACCGTACCTTTCCTGTCTGATAAAGACTATAGGCGTGTTTTCGTAAGTAATCAGGAATTAAAATGGCAGAAACAAAGAAAAAATTATAAAAGTTATTGTTCAGACTTAGTATTCCCTCTCGTTGCTTAGTTAACTGCAAACATTTACGTATTCATCGTATTCATAAGTTTGACGATAAAGTTCTAAAGAGTTCCACGCCTGCAGTTATTTCCTAATTCATTTCTATCAACTATGTACTCGTAGGTAGGTACATAGTTAGTAGAAGATAGTTCTTGTATATCAATGTTCTAGATTGGTTCTGTGAACTGTGAAGCATTTGTAATTCATCCACAACAGCTTGTAAATGTTTCAGGACATGGATGAGCTGGTGACGGATGGAAATGTGAACTATCTGTATCACGCCAGTCAGACAGATTGAAATTGGTTTTTGTGTTAAATTTTTCAATTTTTACTATCGTATTGTCTTTCATGTATACGAAAGTCTAAGGGCCAGATTCAGAGACCGCACTTTGACTTTACTTTAGCAAAGTCTAGTTATTATCTCTGAATTTGAACAACATTAAAGTAATCTTTTCGCATGAAAAGTTTACTTTGTAGTAATAAATAATGAAAGTAAACTTTTCATGCGAAAAGATTACTTTAATGTTGTTCAAATTCAGAGATAATAACTAGACTTTGCTAAAGTAAAGACAAAGTGCGGTCTCTGAATCTGGCCCTAAGATTTGTGTCATAGTATTGAAAGAAGCAGTGAGTAACCGTCAATAAATGTGCAGGAACCTTTAAAATGCAACAAAATGTTCTGTCCGCATGCATTTGGCACACGTCCGTGTATCGGTGGTACTATTACTAATACTAATGTATAGTATACGCATGCATAGTACACATATAAGTACCTGATGAACAATAGTGCGTTGCTTGCGCGTATGACCTACATGTAGTACCAGAATAGTGCGCGCACGCTCTAACGTCTATTAACGTACGAGTAGAACATCGCTCCGAGATAGGAAGGGCTACGTAGCACGTGCCATGCTGCTATAGACACCAGATAGATTTGAATGCTATTAGTTAGAGAGCAGACATTAACATTATGTATCCGTGCATCCGAGACACTCAAGTAGTTTTTAATGTAAAGATACAAAATGTAGGTGTAATAGCGATTATAAATATTATTCAAATTAATGTACTTAGTTAAGTACTAGTGATGCACTTAGCGCGCGTAGAGTCGTCTGCGGTTGTTTGCTTTCCTAAATGATCTATGATGACCTATCAGATGATTAACTATGTGTCGAAAAATAATATTAGATTTTAGTTTTAGTGGTATTACAATTTATTAGGTATATGCGTATAGTATACTACAGGATTCTTTGTTATGGAAATGCAGCATGGTAATGATTTTTTTTTTATTTAAATCAAATGAAATTAATTAAATTATTTTTTTTAATTTTTAATTTAATTTTTTTTTAGGCGATGGTTGCTAAGCGACAAAGCCTATTAAAATAAATTTTAAAAAATCAAAGAACATTCTGTCATATGCAAAGAAAAAAATAACATTTATATTAGCTAGATCAGCTATTTAAGCAATGATATAGAAACAATATAAATAAATAATATTGCAGTACTAGACAATATCGTAGAGCCTTATGTGACAGGGGCGCGCCGGACGTGAGGGACGACCTTATTGTATCTACATCCAGGTACAGTAACAACCTGGATGTGTGTATATATGTAGGGGAACACACATCACCCTAAACTAAATATTGATAATATACATAAAGGTGAGTAATATTGAGTTTGATAATACTGACAAACTTGTTTAAGATAGGTACATACTGCAGGGGATTTGTTAGTAGTGTGTGTATAATTTGTCTGGTAAATTTGTTGTACGTACCAAACAGTACTTAAACATTTAGAAAGTACGAGACCTTAATATTCCTCGGGTTCAATACTCGCTCAATTACTCTCGCCAGGTACTCTCAAATTATTTTAACTTTGATAATGTTTACCCCTATGGTGAAGAAGAAGCTTGACTGTTATCTACTATACTTAGTATACATCTAAAACTCACATAAAGTGGCAGTAGGTATCGATACCAGTCCTCTAGTCCCACATAACGTTATCGATACACAGTTAGTGCGATATCGAAGGCTTGTGTATATCTGTCTATATCAATGTATTGTTTGTTGAAACATGGCCCAGTGACGCCGCGCCCGATGTGTGGGGAGATAACGCTAATTTGTTATATACTCTAGTCGACATGTACCCTTATCACAACGATATAGTGGGAATACACCGTTTATATGTAAGTATAATAATGGTGAGGTTTACTACATAGATATGTGCACTAATATTACATGTGAGCGAGTGAACGAAGTTTATTAAATCTTTTATTAAACTCACGGGTTTGTTACTTTACTGATAGATGTTCTTTTGATTTTTTCAAAAGTATTGTGATCCTACTATTTATTATAAATGCAAAAGCTTGTGATGATGGATGTTTGTTACTCTTTCACGCAAAACCTACTGAATGGAATTTGATGAAATTTGGAATATAGTTAGTTTAGGGTGTAGAATAACATTTAAGTTACCTATACAACGCAGATGAAGCCGCGGGCATCAGCTAGTATTGTATAATTTTAAAAAAACATAAATAGTCATGTACCTATGTATGCCTAGTATAACCATAGAGTTGTATAAACTGTAATATCCCACAGTGATCGTAAAATCTGACTAAGAGAAAGTACAGAATTATTATTATAATTAACAAAAGAAAAGTTTACATGAAATTGTATCGAAGTCTGTTTTAAATGGAAATATAAAGAAGAAGCAAGATAATATGAAAATGATATTCACTCCTGACGAATAAAGATTTAAACTTCTTCAAAACAATTCGAAACAATTTATATTTTTTACAAAATATAATACATATTATAAGAAGCAGGTTGAATGTTAAACTTTAATATGTTACCAAAAAGTTTCTCTTCCACGAAGTCTTTCTATATAATGTTAACAAAGAACACATTGTATTAAAATATAACTTTTTTGCGCAAGTATCGGAGTTGTAATCCATACCTACCTAGCCCACTGTGCTACAGTAACTAATGAAAACTTCGCAATAAAAAAGTTATAATGTTTAGTAATTTGGTACAAACGATACGCAATACTATTTAAGAGGCTTCAACAAAACAAAAGAGAACTTTTCTAGACTTTTCATTTTCTTATGTTGGTACCTCTACTTTACTTTTATTTAGGTACTTGTTTGTCGAATTGAGGACAGTTATATCCCGAGAGAGCACTTGAAACAATATAAATAAATGTAGTTAGCGATATTGTTACAAACATATACAGGTAGTGATCAAATGCAATATTATTTTAAGATTACAATACTATTACTTATTCATGTTTATTTAAGACTAGCTGCTGTGCCCGCGACTTCGTTCGCGTGGCGGATGTTACTTACTTCGCAATTCGATTTAATACTGAAAAATCGTTTTTTAAACCTTATAACAAACAGATATACCTACACACGAATTGTAAAATTAACGAACGAACCAAACCCTTTTCAAAAACAGATCTTTACAAAGACAGATCTATGAAGACTGTGTCTAAACTTATACTGAAAGACATGAGCGAAAGTCATTCTTTCAAGTAAAATCTTAATACCGCGATACTGAAAATGACGTCACAGGCACAATGCCATCTGTTGTCAAATTTGTAAGTTGAAATAAATGACATCGCTTTTTTCATCATAACAGCCCATTAATGTCCCACTGCAAGGACGCGCCTCCTCCCGTGACGGAGGGATACTTGGCCTACTAATACCACGTTGGCCAGTCGGATTGGTATAGGGTTTAATTTCAAGTTTTCCTTCATTTTTATTTCGTAAAGATAATATTCACCGATAGTCCCTTAGTCGTTTTACGCCACCCATGGGATGAGATTTTTTTATTTTATTTATGATAGGTACACAAACAGATTACAGTCCTTACATGAGATATTTAAGTGCGGCTTTATTATATAGACTAGACAGTAATCCTAAGGCAGTGTACACAACATGATAGTATTAACAACGAATACGCAATAAAATGCATCGTTACGTGTAACCGTTAGGTAAATATGTAACAATGCATTTTCAAGCGAGTAAACTAATAAAGTAAAACAAAATTACAACTACATATACTTTCACGCACAACAGAGAATCATGAAATATAATGAAATATAATGAAATATAATGACTATGGTTGAAAATTACTCGGGAACTTCTGAGAATTGAGTGCATCTGTAATGATCTTTTTGTATCTTGAAAATTTGACATTAAAAACATCGACCTCTGCATTCAAGCGTGCAATACCATTATACGATCTGCACATTCTAACAATCGGATTATAAAATGATGTATTGTTCTTGTATACTTGAATTGCAAATACATTAGGATTACGCGTTCTATGTGAGATATTGAAGTTGAGACTAGATAGTAAAGCAGGTGTATCAATAGTTGAGTGAACTAACTTATGTAAATATAGTAAATCATATCTCTGACGGCGAGCCTGCAAAGATATAACCTTGAATTTGCTTAGTCTTTCGGAGTAATCCAAACGTCCATAATTAAATTTACGACAAAGGAACCTAAGACATCTTCTTTGTACTCGCTCTATGTTGTTTATGTGGATTTGATAGTAAGGAGACCAAACTGGACAGCAGTATTCCAAAATACTTCTGACAAGGCTAAAATAGAGACATAAGGTACTTTGTGGGTTTTTAAACTCTTTAGTAGATCTTAACACAAATCCCAAAAGTTTATTGCTTTTCTTGACAACAAGATCGTAATGTGAACGGAAGGTTAACTCCGTATCAAATAACACCCCCAGATCTTTAACTTCCTCTTTTCTATTTAATACTGTCTTGTGTATTACGTAGGTGTGAAGTAGTTTATGCTTCTTCCTTGTGAAAGAGATAACGCAACACTTATCCGCATTTAGAGTCATTTTGTTTGACCTGCACCAGTTCGTAACGGCATAGAGATCACGCTGAAGAGCCAGACTATCTTTGGTATCGTTTATTTTATTAAAGAGCTTTAAGTCGTCAGCATAAAGTAATGCAGGGCAGGACAATCTATCGATAAGATCGTTTATGAACACAATAAAGAAAAGAGGGCCAAGATGTGACCCTTGAGGAACTCCGGAAGAAACGGGTACAGGAGTAGAAGAGTAACCCTTAACCGTCACAATCTGGCTCCTGTTTTCGAGGTAAGATGTGATCCATCTTAACAAGCACCCGTGAATGCCATAAAACTCAAGCTTAAGACATAACAGTGTGTGATCCACTTTGTCGAAAGCCTTACTAAAGTCCAAGTATATGGCATCCACTTGACCACCACAAGCAAAAGCACTACAAAGATAATTTTTGTATTCGAGAAGATTACTAAGTGTAGACCTTTTTTTGACAAAACCGTGTTGCTTGTTTGATATATTTTTATTTAAATGATTATAAAATTGAGTATAAACCAGGGTTTCAAAGAGCTTTGCTATACATCCCAGAATGCTAATAGGCCGATAGTTGGAGCACGATGCCCTGTCACCAGATTTATGGATGGGAATAATATGCGCGATTTTCCAGCGAGAGGGAAAAATTCCCGAATTGATGGATTTGTTGAACAATATGGCTAATGGAACAGACAACTCCTCAGAACAATTTTTGATAAAAATTGGAGGAATTCCTAGATAGATGGGGAGGTGACATATTGTATTCTTGCTCCGTCACCACACGGATAATCGCTAATTAATTATGAATGAATACATTTGCACGCCACGTTATGGTGCGGCAGAATTACCTGCCTCGGTGGCGCGGCGGTCGCATTACATGGCTGGCGTGCATGAGGTCGCGGGTTCGATTCCCATGGAGGACAATTGTGATACACAAACTATTGTCCTTAGTCTGGATGTTCTTTGTGTCCGTTAAATTGATATTTTTAAAGGCTAGTGTGAAGACTTATAATAATTGATATTACACATACGATTCATGGTTAATTTTATTAACATTTAAAAGGAATAACTTATTAATAGCACTTAATAATAAAATAGTTATATATTATTTAAAAACTCATTTATTTTATGATTACTACTGGTAACGCCATCTCGTGAACAAAAGAAACGAAATTTAAATTCATTCAACATTGAACCAAATCCATTTTTCATGACCCCTGATTTGTATTGGACTGTTCTAATAAAGAGATCTAGCGAAATCTCGAGTATTACTTATCCGATTCCGATTGTTTTATTATAGTATAGATAGATACCTACTTTAAACTTAATACCTAAAAACTACGTATCTATGTATTTTAATATCTAAAGCGCGCTTATTCCGAGAAGAGTCAATAAGAACCACGTCCGTTCGCATTAAGAGTCAATGTGAATGAAATTATATAGATGCACCGGTTGGCCGTTTCGGACGTTAAACAAAAATCAACCGTACTGCCGTACTCATACTGGCGCTGCGACATTTGGAAATTTTCTTTCATCTAAATCTTGTGTGTTTATAAACCGATTTCTATAATTTTTTTTTTATGAATAAGGTATTAAAGTGTACTTTTGAAATATGGGAGTTTGAAAAAGATATGTCTATGCAAATTACAATATATTTATGTATTTAATACACTTTGAAGAAAACCCTAACGATTAAACAGGTTATTGTGACTAATATATAAAAGATAGATATATACTATTCAGGACTTTTTTGTTCATCGTTTGAAGACCATTATTTTTGTAATACATATTTTTGGCGTATGATCAACGTATGCGATGATAAGAGCTCGAACGCGCTTTTTTTCAACCGACTTGCTTCAAATTTTTTGCCACTGCTCAGCTCCTATGTGTCTTAGCGTTATGTTATACAGCCTATAACCTGCCCGGGAGTATGGACTACAATTGTACCAAGTTTGGTTAAAATGCCTTCAGTAGTTTTTGACCCATGCGTGCACATACAGACAGACAGACAGACAGACAGACAGACAGACAGACAGACAAAAAATTTATTGATTGCATTTTTGGCATTAGTATCGATCACCATTCATCCTCCAATATTAATTTTTAACATATATTCAATGTACAGAATTGATCTCTCTACAGTTTTATTATAAGTATATAGATAATAATATCTTCATCAATCTTCTAACAATATTTTTTACCTAATCTCGGTAGATAACCTAAACCCTTCAATAAGTCTACACTCTTGCCCTAGGAAACAAGGGCGATGTATGACTCTAGATACAGCAGAGCGGGTTTGTAAAGTCAACAGCATTCCGTGCACTATGGGAACAATGCGTCAGTGTTTGAATGAATGTGTATTATATGTTAAAACATTTAAATACTCATGTGAATAAGAGTAAAAGTGTTACAGTAGTAATGTGAGTCAGTGTGATGAGGAGGTGCCAATAGTATTGCTCACAACGCGATGATACGCGGCACATAAACATGTGCCGGGAGTGAGTGTGCGGTCAGGAGTATGTCCTATTTTATATTTGGCAGATTATTTTACTAACTTAATTATCTATTTGACAATCATGACTAAATAAAATAACATTTTATAATAATGAAGTGGGTTCAAGGCGAGAGGCGTCACTACACCACGCGGGTGAAGCCGCGGGCATCAGCTAGTATTGATATAACTAAAGAAGTTCCTTTATTTTCATTTACGAAGAGGACCATTATCGTTCAGATGACAAGAGGCAGGTCCCTCACGTGATGGACAGAGCATATCCTCAGTTAAAGATGGCGAGAGGTCGATGAATAAAAGGGGCATAAGATTGTGCGCGTTCCCAATTGGGCGAGGTAATACGTATGGTGATAATGATTATGATGACAATTTACCTGGATACTATACGTTCCGTTTGTATATTACGTATTTGTCTCTCTATACAAATATGTATCTCTATAAATAAAAAAAAAACGCTTTACGTTATAAAGGTACAATGTCACACAAGAACTTCAATAATTTGAAACAGTTGGTGTTTAATTTGTTTCGCTATGTAATAAAACCTGCGCGGTGTGCGCCACATAACATACGAGCTTGAACGAGACAACTTTACTCAAATAAATACGACATACTTTATCTGTAGAGTTCATGCGCTCTGTGTATTGTGTGTGTTGTGTATTTAATTAATATTGTACAAAAAAGGAATTACCTAATGCGCTGACCACAGGCGAGGTAAAACGATGATCATTTAAGACAGAGACTTCCTAAGGTCTTATAGTCTCTTCAAAGCAACAAGACACAAAAGGCGTAATATTAAGCAAAAGTCTGACATAAAACGAGTATAGAATTTCTTAGCTGGTACACATGTAGAGTTCATGGACTCATCTCGTTAGTTACGTTGAGGTTGCCCGTGGTACAGGCGGATAAACAATAGTCGAGGCTCAAAACCACACTACATATTTATTTTATAAAATAACTAAGTACATATTCGTACAATGTTGAATGTAATGTTATAAACTTAGACGTATAATAAGTATGTACTTATGACATTTATTATTTAAAAACACAACCGTTTTGGTCTAAACTCGTGAAGTATATAATTGAGTATGGAGCAAGTGTGTAGAACGTAAACAAAAAACACGTTTGTAGGATAGGACGACGTTGCAGACCGCTGCCGCTGTGTCGACTTTGTGCGGCCAGAACAAAGTGAATGATTGACTGCTGACACGTCGCTCCTACAGGCAAGCGAGTGTGTTAGCTTTGTCCACCAGTCGGCTCTCCGCAGTTAGGTAACTATATAGTTTGTACTTAGTGTAGTTGTATATATTGCATTTTTATAACTATTACCAGTAAATATTTCAATATATTATATTATTAGTCAAGGCCTCATTAGGCAACCTATTGCAACTGCCATCTACACCCATACAAGCTTCAATAATACAATAGAATGAAAACAAAAATGATTAGTCGATCAAGAAGTAGTACCTCTAACTCGTAGAAGTAAATGATGCTGTATCTAGTACAACAGCGCTACGTTTTAGTTATTTGTATTAAGAATACTTAGTGTTATCGTAATTGAAAATTATGCGTTTTTTTATTTAATAATAATTAAATTTATCTGGTTTTAATCAATTTTATAATGATAAAAGCTAAACATTATCGGTTAAGGTCCAGTGATTGTGGACTAGCGTTAAGTGTGAACGCTTAGATAAGAGCTTATCACGTTAAGTAATAGATTATGAGGTGATTGTCGATGAGTATGTGTTATAATTATAACTAAGCTTTGTGTACATACGATCTATGTTTACGTGTACTCGAACTTACATTGTAGGTACTCATATTATGTATTGTATATGTCTAGTATAATGCTGCTTAGAATCATCAAATGAGGGATAAAGTACCAAATTAAATTAGTAAAAGTTCCATAACCAATACGGAACAGTGGCCAGTGACAACTCTGGTATCAAGTTGATATAATTTAGAGTTATTTAATTCGTTAAAAAAACAACACTATTGCCACTTGTAAGTATGATGTAAGGTTTTCGACAAGTTTTATTTTCTGACAATCATAATGTCTGCTTACACGTATATTTATGTTATAACTACCTTGTTTAGTTAAGTTACTTATTATATTATACAATTCGATTTTAACATCATCTCCTATCCCAGTATACTTTCACACGAAAGGTACTGATTGTAAATAATAGATAAAAGAAGTGCCACACTGAGAGCACAATGTTTATTTGTTAATAGTTTGGAGTGAAAAGTTACTCTTGTCTGTTAACTTTCATCAGTAGAGTACCTACTTGCTTTGTCTTGATTCACAAAATAAGCCCAAAGTTTATTCTTTAAAAATTCTGATTTCGTTATAACAGAAGTTCTACGGCGCATGTTGGGAGAGGCCTATGTCCAGCAATAGACTAGTTGATTGATTGATTGACATGACAGAAGTGAGGTCCCTGTTCCATACCTGTAGGTCTCGGGGTCCCTGTAGCCGCTTTTTTCCCACGGCTGTACATTTTGTTGGCGATAAGTGTAAATAACCAAACATGTATTATGGACTTTGTACTTAATGATAGTTTGGTGTTGTCAATATTAATCTTCTATATATAAAACTCAAAGGTGACTGACATAGTGATCTATCAACGCACAGCCCAAACCGCTGGAGAGATCTGGCTGAAATTTGGCATGCAGGTAGATGTTATGATGTAGACATCCGCTAAGAAAGGAGTTTGATGAATTCTACCCCCAAGGGGATAAAATAGGGGATGAAAGTTAGTATGAAACTTTGTCAGTTTCAAACCGATCTGGCTGAGACTTTGCATGCATATAGCTACTAGGACGTTGACAACCCCTTAGAAAGGACTTTTATAAATTCTACCCCCAAGGGGATAAAATAGGGGTTGAAAGTTAGTATGAAACTTTGTCAGTTTCAAACCGATCAGGCTGAGACTTTGCATGCATCTAGCTACTATGACGTTGGCACACCCTTAGAAAGGACTTTTATAAATTCTACCCCCAAGGGGATAAAATAGGTGATGAAAGTGTGTATGAAACCTTGTCAGTTTCAAACCGATCGGGCCGAGACTTTGCATGCATATAGCTAATAAAACGTTGGCAACCCCTTAGAAAGGACTTTTATAAATTCTACCCCCAAGGGGATAAAATAAGCGATGAAAGTTTGTATAAAACTTTGTCAGTTTACAACCGATCGGGCTGAGACTTTGGTTGCATTTAGCTACTATGACGTAGGCATCCCCTTAGAAATGACTTTATTAAATTCATCCCCTATAGGGATAAAATAGGGAGCGAAAGTTAGTTTGAAATTTTGTCAAATTCAAACCGATCAGACTGAGGCTTTGCATGCATAGAGTTACTATGACGAAGCATCTGCTAAGATAAAAGCTGGAGATAAAATAGGGGATGAAAGTTTGTATTAAAATTTGTCAATTTTAAACTGATCGGGCTGAGGCTTTGCATACATATAGTTACTATGACGTAGGCATCCTATTAGAAAGGATATTTACAAATTCTACCACCAAGAAGATAAAATAGGGGATTAAAGTGTTTATGAATCTTTGTCGATTTTAATCCAATCGGACTGAGACTTTGCATGTATATAGTAACTATGACGTACGCATCCCTTCAGAAATGATTTCGATAAATTCTACCCCTATGGGATCAAATAGGGGATGAAAGATTGTATGAAACTTTGTCAATTTTAAACCGATCGGGCGGAGGCTCTGCATACATATACCTACTATGAAGTAAGGATCTCCTTAAAAAGTATTTTGATAAATTCTACCCCTAAAAGGGTAAAATAGGATGAAAGTTTGTATAAATCTTCTTACATTTTCGAATGATTGAACTGAAATTAAAGATTGGAGCTACTATGATGAAGACGTCCGCTAATATAGGATTTTGATTAATTCAGCCCCTATTAGGACGTCACGTCTCAGCTGCCAAAAAATCTATGAAGTCACGACTCAGCTGTTAAAATTCCTTTGACGTTACGACGAAGTTGTCAAAAAAATTCCCTCCAAAATTCTATGATGTCATGTCTTATCTGTCAAAACTTCTATGTCGTCAGGAATTATCTGTCAAAGACGTCACGTCTCAGCTGTTAAAAATTCTATGACGTCACGACTTATCTGTCAAAACTTCTATGTCGTCAGGAATTATCTGTCAAAGACAAACAAACAAACAAATACTTTAAAGACACTGATTTTCAGACGTCATGTCTCAGCTGTTAAAACTTCTATGACGTCACGACTTAGCCATCAAAATTATCATATAATTTTGATGGCTCGACGTAGCTGTAAAAAAAAATCCTACCTAAACTTTATGACGTCACGACCTAGCTGTAAAAACAAAAATTTCGCACCATAATTTTATGACGTCATAACGTAAATGTAAAAAAAACATTTCCGCCAAAATTTTATGATGTCACGACACAGCTGTCAAAATAAAATTTTCCCGCCATAATTTTATGACGTCACGACGTACGTAGCTGTCAAAAAAAAATTCCCGCCAAAATTCTATGACGTCACGTTTCATCTATCAGAATTTCTATGACGTCACGACTCAACTGTCAAAAATTTTATGACGTCATGAATCATCTTTCCAAAATTCTGTGACATTACGACTTAGCTACTCCACGCATTCCTTAGAAAAATGGTTTTGACATACAGGCAGACAGACGGACAACAAAGTGATCTCATAAGGTTCCGGTTTTTTTTAAACATAATTTATAATAATACTTTTTAACGCGAGCGAAGCCGCGGGCAAAAGCTAGTAATACAATAAATCTAAAATAAAACATAAAATCTTCATTAAATTAAGTAGTACTACAGCGTCCTTAGAGAAGACTTGTCTCTGCAGTCGTACATTAATAACTCTTTTATAAATATTATATTCAAAACAAGATTTAAAGAGTATCTGAACTTACCAGGATGTGTATTAATAGTAACATAAATGACTATTCTATATTGACTAAGTATTTATAACGTGTTGTCGTTAACGCACGTCCCACGCGTGAGGTTAAAGTTCCCCACAGAGCATCACTCTCTCTATTCTTGTAGGTGGCCATTAATATTTAATTATAATTGAACACTTTAAACTAACGATCATTATATGACGGAAGCTTGTTACTCTGTACCTACGTATATGTATACCTACAACTATACATTTATAGATACAAGTGGGTGTGAACATGTCGTCAGAATAACGCTCTTTTATTTTGATTCTATTGTTTTACATGTATAGTATATTGTATACTAACATAATATAATATAATGTGAAACTTGCCCCACCTAGTCCGTAACTACCGTGAGCCAGTATCAACAGTATGTCCGTCTCGTCTCGAACACCTTGACTGTCGCCGACTCCCGAGGTAAACTTTTGTAACATATTTATTTTACTTTGTCATCCACATTCACAATTATTTCCACAGCACCGCCGTAGTTATGACAAGAGATGAGTTACAAGAAAAATACATTCAATAATAAACCTTTTTTTTTTTTTTTTTTTAATAATAAACCTAAGTCAAGTACCTATCATTTCTAAGATTTGTTCAAGCCTGTATGATATTAATCAGTCGCGTCTGATACTAGGTTTTTTTTTTCTACAATAGTATTAAATACTTTTAAAAGATACTTTTTATTCAACAAGCATTAGCAGTACTTTACAAATTCGTGTAAGAATGTGTAACGTTACAACCGAAACTAATTACTTGTAACAAGTACCTACATTGTACTCGTAGTGTTGGTCGGGGCGCGGGCTGTGTAAACTATTTAGAGATTTGATCGTGCCTCGTACAACAGTACGTAGTAATAGTAGGACCTGCATCTGTCACTTATCACCGGCAACACGAGTGTAACAGTGCTTGAGTGCATTTTTATGATTGTTGAGTTTTAGTTTTATCTGTAGGTACTTATTGAGATTCACGTTTGCGCTGTATAACCTCAACAGCTGGCCTAAGAAGTCCAATCCTACTAATATTATAAATGCGAAAGTTTGTGAGGATGTATGGATGGATGTTTGTTACTCTTTCACGCAAAAACTACTGGACTATACAAGTTTGATACTCTTTAATCTATTTTTATTTAGAAAGTTACTTTAAAGACGTGAACCACATTATGGCCGTCATAAACCTATGTCTACATTGAAAGAGAGAGAGTCATTCAAGCACGTCCGTTTTCAGTCAAGAATCGCTTGGAGAAGACCTACAGCGGATTTATTCAGCTGCAGAGTCTGCATCTACATCTATAGATACATATCTCCTCCTTTCTACATATAAATATTGTCCGTCAATACAATTATGTTGAGGGTTTTCAACTACATACTTGACTCCCTTCAGTGAGGAGAGCTAAGTAGTACTCGGTAATAGTAATAAGTAAGCACATTATTACTATTACCGAGTACTACTTAGCTCATCTATACTAATATTATATAGAGGTAAAGTTTGTGTGTTTGTATGTTTGTGACGTTGTAGGGGGTAATCACTGGATCTACTGAACCGATTTTAAAAATTCTTTCTGTGTTGAATAGTCTATTTATCGGGGAGTGCCATAGGCTATATCACGCTATGACTAATAGGAGCGGAGCAGTAATGAAATATGTTTAAAAAAGTGACACGTTTTTTTCGCCGCCCAACGAAGTGGGCACGGGTCGGCTAGTTTACTATAAACTAAAACATTTTAGTTTATGAATAAGTTGTGTGTATATGTAATCTGTGTCATTCGATTATCAACATAGAAGATCGCATCGTTGAGCACGGACGACAACACCGCGCGCCCGCCAGCGCCACCGCGGAAACATACAGAACTATATCGTAACTAACCATCCTACCAACACAATTGTACTACCCGCGCGGTCTACTTCTGATGCTCAGAACCCTTCTTAATGCTGAGTGTACTTAACATTTTGTACATTTCAGTTCTACTCGTACATCAGTGTAAGGAGTATTATTTATTGTCATTTACACAAAATAGACTTAATTCATTTACAAGTTTCAGTTTTATTCTTAAAAAGACTTACTGTGACGCAGATACTTATAGTATTGTAAAGGAAGTCAGTACAGTTCTAAGGATTATACTTTTATATATTATAATAACTAGTTTCCGCCCTCGGCTTCGCCCGCGTGGTGTTTTGATAAAAAGTTACATGTTCTTTTTTAGATTTCAGAATATCCTATACAATTTTGTAACAAATTGTTGCCTAAGCAATTTTTAGGACACCGACACTGTAAAAGATCGGTTTGTGACAGTTTTTCATCACGTTATTGTCGTAAAAGGTGACTTAGGGATTAAGAATATTTATTATTTGTATCCCATATGCTATTCTGATGTGTAATAAATAATAAAGTTTCATCAAAATCGTGGAGATCTGATAGAAACATATAAGATTATGCATGCACATTATGACCTAAGCAACTTTGACAAAGTGATTTTTGAGCGTAACACTAATACTCACCTAAGGGGTCACAGCTTTAAACTACAAACCACTTTCTCACACAATAACCCCCACAAAAACTTCCTCTCCAAAAGAGTAGTTACAAACTGGAATAAACTCCCTGAAGAGATAGTGACAGCCACGAGTATTAATATGTTTAAAAACAAACTAGATGAACACTTACTACACATAAAGCAGACAAAGAAGAGCTAAACGCAAATGTTCACCTCGATACAGGCTTCATCAGTTGTATAACTGCCTGCCTGAATTATACATAATAATAATAATGTTGTCGACATGTGGAATGTTGATTCGGCGATCATTGTTCCGATAGTACTTTCGGTGAATGGACTTATTCCAAAGAGTCTATATCAACATCTAAGGAGACTCTCGCTTGACAGTTGGATCATAGGTCTGATGCAGAAGGCAGTACTGCTTGACACGGCACGTATTGTGAGGAGGTTCCTATCTCTGGAGCCCTAACCACCAGCAGCTTGGTCCCTGTACCCGATGCTGGTGGGTCTACCTTTTTTTTATATTTTTAAATGTCTATAATTTTATATTTATATTTAAAAATGTAAATAAAGAGAATAATAATAATAAAATCCGTTCAGTAGTTTTTGCGTGAAAGAATAATAACCATCCATCCATCCTCACAAACTTCGCATTTTTAATATTAGTAGGATTATCGTAATGCTACTTTTCATCAAAAATGCAGTAAGCTACCTTGGAAGGACACGTAAGATTGTTCATACGACTATGGATAAGTACTATACTATCAAATAAGTCCATAAAAACACAATTTCTTACTGTAATGTAACACTCTAGGTATAGTATATAGTAAACAACATTTAATACTTTCCTTTCGCTTATGTTTTGTTGAATTGAAAAAGTTTTATTACATTTTGTCAACTTGTGAGCCTCGTACTGTTGTTATTACCTTATCTACAACAACACACAGTGTATTGATAAATAAATGTGCGACGTTTCAAATACTTTGACAAATTTAAATATACTTAATAATATTTTTCACGTTTTACACATGACATCACAGTAAAACTTTAAGATCAATCATCCTAAATAAACTATAAGAGCGTTACCAAGCTTTGCCATTTTGCCTTGCCAGCTGAGAGGATAGCTAGTTTGTCAAATCATCTGCAACGCTTGAGTCCCGGCTTCGCACAGGCATTAATATTGGTTTTTGGTATTTTTTTACACTTTATCGTAATTTAGGTAAGGATTCCAATTTTTTTATGTCATAGTAATAGATAAACATAGAAACAATTATGTGTACTGTGCATGTTTCAATCGTCCTCTTGTCAGATAGTCCTGACCACCTCTCTGGTCCAATAATTATTTATAACACATGCACAAGACACATTAATATCAGAAGAAAATTTGCTTTATTTTACACGACATTAAAGGCTTCTTACGCCACAAAATCAGAGAACTCAAATAAGTCTCAGAGTCCTACACTGCTCATGGCAGACTAAAACTGCAAGTCCCATAGTCCTACAATATCATTACTATTATGTATTTCGACTTTATCAAAGAGTTTACGAATTCACTTTACGAATTCATACAGATAATGGCTCGTTATAAGTTTATGTTCGGATGTTGGTACTTTACGTAAAAATAGTGTTCAAAGAATGTAATATTAGGTTTAGATATAAATCAAGTTTAACGCACTGTGAACTATAAAATCGTTTATTTTAGGAAGCCAGTGTTGAGTGTTGAGCTGTAGCTCTGTGGGTTGAGTGCGTTCACTCATGGTATTGAGTCATGAAGCGGAACTGAGCTGTACGTACTAATATTATGTTGCATTTTATAAATGGTGTAAGTATAGCATAATCGTACTCAAAGACGATACGTTGAGAAAACATTTAGAATATAATCTAAAATCTATAGTACACGTGTAACTTTCCTTCGGTCGATTTCGTAGAGATAATATCAGTGAAATATGTCTAAGTTGACTTTTTGGCATTCACGGAATGAGTTATGTTAGTGAAACTGTGTATTAGATATCTTACTCTGTTACCGTGAGGATCCGATTTCGTAAATAATTTCTAATTACGCAGAAAGTAAATTATTAAAAGTAAATGAATTTCGAATTATGTAGGAACTAGCTTCCGCCCGCAGCTTCGCCCGCCTGGTGTTTTGATAAAAAGTAACTAAGTTTCTTTAGCAGGTTTCCGACTCTCCAAATACAATTTTTTACGACACTGACTGAATAAGATCGGTTTGTGACAGTTTTTATTTTTAGGTTCTTTTTCATCACTTTACTGACGTAAAAGGTGACTTAGGGATGAAAAGTCTATATTAATTGTAGACTATATGTTGTTCTGATGTTCAAGCTACATTACTGTAAAGTTTCATTAAAATACATTCAATAGTTTGTGCGTGAAAGAGTAACAAACATCCATCTCAGTTTCGCATTAATAATATGAGTAGGATAGGATTAGCAGGAATAGGATAGTAGGAAGTAGGATGTAAAATTGTATCTTTCGATCGTAGTCTTTGGCATAGTCTCTGCCCCCGTAGAAATAAAATGCAAGCATGTGATTATAATTACCTACAAAATATGTAATTATTTGTTAGTTATGTATGTATGTGTTCAGGTATCGCAACATATCAGTCCATATGTTTCCCATGACCTGGTTGCACACTCAATGGGAAGCTTTATTGCACTTTTTATGCAAACATCCCCCCCCCTTGCTCACCTCCCCCCCCCCCCACTACCATCACGCGCACTGTATTGAGTGTGGAGGGGTGAGGTATGACGTCACAACAGAGACGAGTACTATCTAATGACAGTTGAAGTGGTGTACGCGGGTGGTAGGTAGTTGTGTAGTAAACTATCGAACATGTTATGTGTTATATTATATATTAATTAGTTGTTCGCAGTAAAGTAACAGCGAGATGTAGAATACATACAAGTTATGATCGCGTCACATCAGCGGGGACTACAGTATACAAGATAACTGATAACATACCTACGTAGACAGGGCATATACAGTGAATAAAGTACTATTTATCCACTGTATGTTTGAATACTTTGGTACTATGCGCGTAATAGATTACGTTTACGATTAGTACAATGTTTATGTAATACAATTGGTATAGTACAATATCTTTAAAACATTACGTTGAGTATGTATATCACACCAAATACCATTCAATCCTATAGATTAATAATATATTTATTCATTTTTCGGACTTAGAGTCACCCGCATTTGCACTAGGTACGGTCAAGGAATTTAATTGTTTAACAACGTAATTTAGTCGTATTATATACCGAAATAATCATAAAGAATTTGAAAAATATTACACCTCAAAATAGACATAAGATAATATACAACCAATAAGTATGAATCGCACTTCAAACTTCTTTGTTTGCTAAAATTCCATTCTGTCCAAAGAGTAAAAAATAAAATTTTGACAGTATTATCAATACAATGCATTGAACCAATCAGAACAGCGAATGCTACTCGATATACTTTATTGTTAACAGTGACACAAACTCGGACTAAGGATACTGTTTGATGGAGATGGTAGATAAGGTCTAGTTTAGTTTGACTTAACTTTGGTCTGTCAACAATATAAAGTGCAGTTAGTCCTATGCTATTAATCTATAATATCCTAAGGTATATATCCCTAACTTACAACAAGTCAATATTTAACTTGTTCCTTCATAACACGCGTATCTTTTGAATTATTATTTGATAATAAATTGACTCTACTTGGCCTACTTACCTATATGACTTTTTTTGTAAATAGATACAAATTATACGTATAAATACCCAGACCAATGCAAACAGTTATTTATAGCAATCACAACGATTAACATGAGGTTGGAATAGAACCCTACAAGCTCTACGTAGCGACTATTGTATGTAACAACTATACAGGAGAGTGGGAGGCATTATGTATTTCTTTTTCTTTTTGTACAATTCCCGCGCTAGAGATCATGGCCCTGTGTCGCGGAGACTCTTTACAAACACCATTAACAGACATAAAGAACATCCAGACTCAGGGCGATTATTTGTGCATCTCACAAATTATAATAATAGTCCTGCATGGAGATCGAATCCACAACCTCGTGCACAGCAGCCGCTTGGGCTACCACCGCGCCACCGAGCTCGCCATATCGGTCCCGGGTGTCATCGTAGTGACACAGCCAAGTCAGAGCGTCTTCAAACTATAAACAAAATACTAAATAGTTGGGCTTGTAATAAGGTCAAGTTTATTTACCCTGCAGTTATTAACACAGATACAACATTCATCATTCGAGGAAATTGTATATAAATGTGTATGTACTCATAAACACCTCTTAAATTTTAGTCAACTGATTCATACGATTACTTAGAAAAATCTCGCTAAACAGTGATTTAATTTAAGAGGAGTTTATAAGTAATGTAATGTAATGGTGTCAAATGTAAAGTTTACGTCGTTGCTTTAACTGTCTACCACAGCTGAGATCGTGGACTTTATCTCCGCACAAGTTAAACGTTTGTTTCTGGGGCATGTTTTGTTGGTTATAGTCTGTGACTGCTACGCAAAGATCTCGGGTTCTGTTCTCGCTAGTAGGACCGGAAATGTCCATGAACATTAATTCTTGCATTGCTCACATTGTTTTCTATTTATAATATGTACTTATGTGCTTACAAAACATAATATAAGTATGAATAATTCAATATTTAATACATATTCACAGACATCTCTACACAGCGCCATCTGTTCCCAAAGTTAGCTAGGCTTAACCTGCCTGTGTTATGGGTAACAGACTAAGAGAACAATGAATATAAATACTTTTATCCTTATTTATTGCAAATACCTACAATCAGTTTATGCACACAAAGATTTGAGAGCCCGAGACCTCTGCGTAGCAGTCATGTAATATAACCACTACGCCACAGAGGTCGTCAAAGTATGTTTAATCTTTTTTCTAGAACCCATAGTAGAAGTTCTGCTTAGTTTGTGGCTAGATGGCGTTGTGTTATTGTGTGACGTGTAATTATTATAAATTCTCTCATTACAGTTTTTACCTAATGCGATAGAGGAACACACATTATTATTTTATTTCAATATACATTTAAAAAAAGTTAAAATAAAATACAAAAAAACGAACTTAGGACATTAAAAAGTGGTTTAAAATTAATACCAAATGCGAGTTCAAACGTATATACAATCAATTATTGTACCTATATGAAAAATGGTAAAGTATTAGAATCAATATTTGTTATCAGTTGTAGATCCATTATCACAAAGCTGTCCCCAACTTCGGACACAAAAGATACAATAATCTCGCTCCTTTGTGTCCAACTTGGCATCAATCAACTTTGGACACAACTTGTACTACAGTGGGACAGTTTCTGACACCAAAGTAGTAAGTAGTTTAGAGTGATAATGTCAGTAACGTGGAACCTTAAACTTACATTAGTACAACTACTAAATTATTATTAAACTAATTAACTTGCTTCGAACGAGAACGTTAGAGTGGATAATTATATTATTCTATTTATAAGACTTTTTACTGAGATTGACACTGTGAATATACATACATTAATATTAAGTAAGTATGTACCGATTTATATTTTAAGTGCAATGTATGTGATAATACGCCTTTCGCAACAGTGGAGAACTAATACGACGCTCGATAGATGGTTTGGTACTAGGATTAACTTCATGTATTTATTCCATTTATTCTCGTAAGTAGGTATACCTTATTACCTTAACTTCAGTCAGTTTTTATGATGCCTATTGGATAAGATAGACTGTTTACACAATGTATTCTTGCTCGTAATCACATAGAAACGATTTTGTTAAGTATTACCGAAGGCGTAAACTAATTTTGTTATATAAAGTTTGTTTATGTTTAGTGTAAACCAATCTTCACCTTATGAAGTACATCTAAGAACAGAACAGATAAATACTTAGTTTTATTCCTAAATAACATCATCTTAATAATTAATGCCCCAGGCAAAATGTTAGTATTAAATAGCATCGTGTGCGCTTATTGAATACTTTAATTACTTAGAGTAAGTATACATACTTTGGGTAATTAAAAAAGACGAGAAGTTAAAAAAAATATTGTCATTAGCTACTTTTTGTAAAACTGTTCATGTAAAAATAGAATTAAAAATTTTAAGTGTCATTTTTAAAATATTTATATCATTAATTAATACATAAGTATTAATTTTTTTTAAATTAAGTATAGATATATAATGAAGTATAGGTAGCTTTCAAATCATTATTTTTATATTGTTCTGATAAATACTATATATTTAATTCAATAACAGTTTGCTCATAATTTAGAAAGTTGATAATTAAATGTCTTATTTGAGCAATTAAGCATGGGTCGTTAATATTTGATGGTTCAAGCAAAGTATAAAATACTTAATCATGTTTATTTACAGTTATTTGAGTATACTCATTTATTTACATCTCATTTATAACAAGCAACACTAGAAACAAAATATACAATTAATTTATACAGTCACGCCCCAAAAAGGTTTTTGACTAACTTGACATACTTAATTAGTATAATACATACATACTTACAATACTTGTAAACAATAAGTACTAATCATAACACAGTTTTCAGTTATCAGCACAGGTATCAGCAGAATACCACATAGTACCTCTGACAAAATGCTAAGATTTTGTATTACTTTTAGAAGACAGAAATAGAACATTAGGTATTTCTTAAATAGTGGTTATTTAGGAAGTATGTACCTAATGTTATATTTCTATCATGTTACTATAATGGTACACAATTTCGATTGCCATAATATTTTATAAACGTTATGTTATTAGGGTTTCTATTATAATGGCAAATGGTGGTGTGGTTACACACACTACCAGCATGGTGAAATACACTAATAGGTATAGAATACAATAAAGGATTTGATTTACAATTATATAATAATATACCGATAAGCTAGAGATAAGACCAGATTCGTCTTAATCTTACTTGGAAATATTTAGTAGTAAGTATTAGCTTATGTGAGCTTTTATTTTACTTTATATCGGTCATTATTTATGCTTAGATAATGTGTATGTGTATTTATGAAGAGATTTGTGTACATTTGTTATGTTGGTATTTTATCTATCCCAATGTTTATATCTTTTATTTATATGATTTTATAGAAGTGTTACAGTAGTCAAAGTTATTCTTGTTACGTATTATACAGAAACACGATCATGATGGTTAACTCCAAGCCAACATACTGTAGTACTACGTACCTACACTACAACAAATAGCACCTCGTAACGAAAATAAAGATGGTTAATTTATTCCTATATTTTGTTGAATTTTTTATATAAATAAAGTTAGTTATTATGGTGACTCATATGAACGTATATTAACATTATCTATCAGATAAACATCAAGTTAGACAATCAGTACCTTCCTACTCACAGAACTGTCACAGAGAGCACAGCCTCCACTACGGATATATATTTACATGGGGAGGTGTATTTCTGTGAAACGTCAAACTTATCAAACATCCAGTGTACACACCTCACACAGTGTCTTATGTACAGTGTACTTAGAATACAGTACAGTGTGTTACAGTGTGTTGCGCACTGCGATACTCTTGTCTAGTTGTAATTAATATAGAGTTGATTACGTGCTGTGTGTACGGACAGACATAGCTGATGTGTAGTGTTGTACGTCTCTGGGGATGAGCTGCTCCCTGCTCCGTGTAGGTAGGTATGTGTACTAGTACTTACAAGTGCGTTGTGCTCAGTGGTGTGTGGGGCACGCGAGGGCCCGGTGCGGGGCCCGGCACGCGACGTCGCGCAACATGCTCGCGCGCGCGCCTCACTCGCACGACTGACAGACAGACATGCAGATCACACTACACGCACAGATCTTGTGTATTTGTTACAATATTGAGTAGAACGCCGCGGAGGTTGTGTTGCCGCCTCGTGAGCACTAGGGCGGCTCGGCGGGGCGACTCTGTCCCCGGTGGTGAGGGGTGGTGAGGTGCGGGGGGTGTGTGATGCGCGCGCACCCATCCCCCGCACCCCCCGCGCCGGACACAGTCGCACGCTCTGTCTGCGCGGCTACACCGCCGTGACCCGGTTACAGATAGCACATGAATTATTTTCGAAATGGCAACGCAGTGCACTGCACTAACATACCTACACACTATTGTACATACCTTCACTTACATTATATTATATAATAATATGTATTATTAGTTATAACAATATAAAGTACATTATTATACTCGTCCTGCGTGTGTAAGTATGTAATGTGTGAGTGTGTGTATGTGAGAGGAGGTCACTGGGACACGGGAGTGACTGACATACATTATTATAACATTTACTGTAATTGTTATCCTGTATTTGCAGTGTTTTTAACAATAATATTTACGTTTTTAAATAAATGAAAAATGTTATTTATACTAGCAAATTATTTTGTATTAAATAATATTCATGTAATCCCAAGTTATCTCATTTCATGTTATGGATGTCCACAATATTTAATTAGAGCGGACTGGATGTAGAAGGCGCAGTTCTGTGGCGCGTGCGGGGAGAGGCTATGTCCAGCAGGGCTGGGCGCCTAACTAATATCGACCTGCTGGTCTCAGTACTTTAGCTCAGGTATGCTGCACCTAAGCGAGCCAACACCAGCAGTCCACAGGCAGTGCAACCCTCGCGACCCTACGTATTAACAGTTTAGATACAAGTTTGCCCCCCGAGGTTTCCTGAAAAAGTATTCATAAAACATTGTTGAACCATACGTACGTGTGCCGAAACGTCAAGCACTACTTCATAGGTAAATGGCATGCGTGTTAATCTACCGTTTATTAAATATTTATAATAATATAACTACAGTCAAAACTCAGTGCACTTTGACTGCGTAAAACATAAAGGGTTTTGACTAAGGAGCATTGACTGTAACATATATAACTATACAGAATATTTTGTACATCAGAACAAATAAGTTGTATTCAATATTTTGTATACTTAGTATAAACGAAGTATACAAAATGTAAACTACTATACCTAATGTTATCATTAGGTATAGTAGTTTACAGTGCTTCACAACATCGCTATATTAATTAATTATTTAGAGCCGAATGTGAATTAAAGTTGCTAAATTAAACACTTGACATTTTGAAATATTTATACTGTTTCGGTGGCAAGGTGGTCATTATATGCGAGGGTCGTAGGTTTGAATCCCACTCAACATAATTACTTGTGTAATACATAAAACTATTGACTTGAGTCCTTTAGGGCGCGATTTCTAGGTTTGAAGTTGTCGCAATAAAGAATTTAATCAAAGCCGAGTGAAGCTGCGTGCAAAACATATTATAATATATGAAATCAGTATTATATTTTAAAAACCTAATAATTCACAAAGTATGGTTGTCTATAATACAGTTGAGTATTATCAGAGGTCTCGTAGCTCGTAGCCGTGTGCTACGACGTAGTAGGTCTACGATACTAATACGCGTAGAGCTGCTACACACTGTGTTTATTACTTATGTGTGCTTATCTCACTTGTACAAGCTATATAATATAACCGAGTAATGGAAATGCTTTATAATAAATTACGTTATCGTGAGAGAGCGTCACGTCGATGTTTCTAACTTGAAATGTTTTATACCGCGATGCACATAAGTGCAAAGGTTAAGTATTGAAAGTAGTGGGTACATCAAGTCTCCCTCTCCCAAAAGAGGAAGGCCGGGTCCTGCCGTGAGACAATTAAATGTAGCTATGACAAAACAAAACATATGAACATGTAACTCAACTACATTACTTTATGTGTGCAAGTACACTTGTGTACATAAATGTTTACGTGTACAGCGATGACGTAGTGTCTCACGGGTACAGTTGCACACAAAACTAGTATATTATTCACACGCTATGCGCGCGTAGTGACAACAGTTAGTGCGGCCGCTAGGTAAGTTAGTGAATACTTAAATTATCTTAAGGGTTACTTTTAAGTTATCGTCCTAATAAAATTTTATTAAAGTTTGTTTAGTAAATTAAGGTCTTCGCATAATTATAAGCTTTCTCTAAATATGTCCAACTAGTAATGCACAACCATCTGTTTCCCGCCAGTTCTACAAGCAGGTCGTTTCTCCTTGTAAGGAGTTTGTCTACCTTATGGTGCTCCCACATTGCCGTTACAAAATGTTTAGTAACATTTGATAACAAATTATAACAGAACGCAACACAAACTGCGAGCCAGATCCAGATTTAAATGTTTTAAAATGTAAGTAAACATTTTGTATTAATGTACATATTATAATGTAGGAGCACTTACAACATGTAACAGTTCCTAACAAAATGAAGCAATTGATAACATTTTGTTAGTAAATGTTTATAAGTTAGAAAGTGTTTACAAACATTTTCTATCTGCAATGTGGGAGCACCATTACGTCTTTCTCTTTCTCTAGTGGTGCATGTGAACTCAATATTAGTCTCTCAAGAATATACGTATATTTAATCTGTAAAGAATGTGAAGTGCTTGATTCTTAACGAGGGACTCATTACATATTTTAATAAAAAACTTCTCGTGGCCGCACACTGTCAGGTACAGATAAGATCGTGACTGTACAAGTTTAGTGAGCGACTGTACTTACCTCACACTACACACGAGCACTACCGCACATACAAACAACGTGTTACATTGTCACAATATAATATATGGTATCATCATCTTGTACAAGATGTTACTTACTGTATCATAACCACATTGTTTGATTGTGGTTACTTCACAGTTTCCTTAGATAACTATTTGATTTAGAATCTAGAGGCGTGAATATATCTTGTCTTACTTAATAATCAATTAATTTTAAAGTAAATGGTACTTACATGGTCAAAAGGTACTACAAATAAAAGGTACAAGTAAACACAAAACTTAAAATGCGTGACGTTTTACACTGTATGTGAGACAAGATTGTATTTAGAACCAAACTTATTATTCTAAAAGCTGTTGTGTCATAAACGTATAACTAACGACTTATAATAATCAATCAAGTTAATAGTAGAGATAATACAATGATAAGGTTCTATCCCCTGAGGCCCTACTGCCGTAGGAACCTAGCGCGCACTAACATTATATTATGTCTATCTAACTGTTAGTTATAACTTATTACTTCATAACTTGTTTCCTAAATAATTAAGCTTATTATTGACTAGTAACATACATGATTAAGTTCATTGTACTGTAGTTGTAAGCTCCTCAAACATAATAAAATAAAACAAATAAACAATATCGGTCATACGTAACACAGTAAGAATGGATGGCAGGATCGAATGTCGTTTCTTTTGATCGAGATTGGATCAAGCCTGCAGTATCCTGCCGATTGGACGATAGGAAGGATCGTGTATGCCCACCATAAGGTGATGAGCGCACGCGTCACATCCCTCACATGACAGACGAGATATACGCAATGCTTTCAATTGTATAGATATAGATTATCACCGTATGTTTCAGACATTGAATTCATTTACCGTAGTCATATGACTAAAGTAGAGCCAAGGTCTGTAGTCGACTACAGAGCAATTTCTGCTGTGTAACAGTAATAAGTATTACGATACTAAAGTAAATAGTTTTTTGTCAATCGACATTTATAGTATCAATCTTTTCTGACCTCTTTTTATCTACAGTAAATTCTATTATAATTTAAAAATCTGCAAAATCATGTTAGCGCTAGGTATACAGTATATATTTGTAGTTTAGCTACATCACAGTTACCATGACGTATATCCTCACTCGCTGCAGAGCAAACAATCACCAGCTCATATATAATGAGTGAACGAATGCACTCAGCAGCTCAACACTCCGCATTGCTATCTCTACTAGTAAGACTACTTATATAACTACTTGAAAATTATCTTGAAGATATATACATCCACTCTTTTCCAAATACCTACAATTTTTTTAAACTTTTGAAAATTATAGCGATTAAGAAAAGCCTTTTCATAATTTTTCAAATTTCCAAAACATTGTAGTGTACATAAACCATTCCCAAGCAGTTTATCATCAATCAATATAATATTGTTATGTAATAACTAAAGCATTAGAAAAAGCCTAGCCTCATATAGTACATAGTATGGGAGCACAAACTTTTCTCAAAGTCTCATAGTCATTTATTGTATGAGTACCACGTTGCTGACAAGCAGGGCCACCTGGTGGTAAGTGGTAGCGTAGCGTACTAGTAAAAAAATATGTCAGTAAGTATGTTTAACGGTTGTCTAGTACTCATAGTACAAGCTCTGCTTAGTTTGGAACTTGATGGAATTTTTGGCATGTGTGAGAGTTATTCATTTACTTATTAGACCTAAACACACTTCTGCTTCGAGGTGGGTTAAGCAACCACGACGCGCCATTACCACAAGTTTCGCCAGTTATATATCTAGTGATACCACACGGAGTAGAACATTTAACGTGTTACACTTACACACACACACACACATATCTCGTCATAAATAACGTAGAAGTAATAATATCAATCACTCCCCACGTACTTAACATTCATTCCTAATAATTAAACTCTATGTTTACGAAAAAAAAATATATTTTATGTTTTAACTAAACTGATCTTTGTTTCAATTTAAGCCTTATTCTTTTACGTTAAGGTTCATATTACCTTACACGTTATCTTATAGTGCGGATGTGTATTTTAGTGTAAAATAATGTAATGACGAGTGTTAATAGATGTGACAGTTCGATGACAGGAGCGGTGACAGCGCGCTGGGGCTGAATGTTGACTCTAACTATGAGGTTACCTGTGGTGAGGCACATTCGTAAAAATGTATTACATTTTATTGTTTGCAGTATTATAGTAACTTTAGTGTTACGTGTTTTATAAAGCATATACTTTAGCCTTGTTTCTATTTCAATGTATCTTAATTTATTACTAAGATTCATTCAAAAGTACGTTGGAGGAAAGAGGATTTCCTAGATAATAGTAAACATATTAACTGCACCTGCTACACTTATAAAAACAATCGCTTATGCGCTCTCTGTACTACGAGGTTCTTCTAAATTCTACGCAAGACAAATTGGTTTCGATTTACAATTCGTTCACGTTCACTTTTGTCAAAAAATCCACGGCACTAGGGATACACTTCAGTTTATTTTTAAAGTAACATATTATATTCATTCGTGTGCTTTAGATATACTCGTATGTACCATTAACAGCGAGTTGTTAGCCTGTAGTTATAATACTAATATAAATAGTCGTTAAGTGGGAGGTACTAGGTCATACGTCCTTGTGGTGAGGTTACAGACCTAGGTACAGGCTTAGCGCCTAAAACCTGTGCCTAAATCGTTAACTTTATGGCAAGCATATATTATTACTACGTACGTACGTTATACTCATAGCTATAAGCTTTAACTAAATTTCGAGGAAACTAACATGGTGTCACACCTCATATTTTAACATGAGTGTCGTAAAAAACGACAAATGGTAAATTAGCAGATATTTTTATTAAACTTACAAAAACAAAAGAAATTAATGACAGGACAAAAGAACTATAGGTACGCCTATAATTAACCAGTGTGGCATCGCCACTGAAAGCGGGTCGTCTCTGCAGTGGCCCACAAATAGGCTGTGATTAAGAACAAGTGGTAAGTAGACGCTCTGCAGATTCGATTTCTATTATGAAAATGCAATGGTAGCACTGTGAAGCATACACTCTTGTTCTAACAAGAGTGTATGATGATGCATTATGCTCTAATGTGTTTAATACTAGAAAGTTGTTTTTGTTGACCAATTTAATAAAATTGAAGCTAAAGGAATTGAATTGGTCATAAAAAATGGTTTAATAATTTGGTTTTAATTACCAAACAAAGATAATAATAATAATAATAATCTTCACACATTCACACAACGCCATTTAGTCCCAAACTAAGCAAAGCTTGTACTATGGGTACTAGACAACGGATAAACATACTTAAATACTTTTTTTTTTGTAAATACATACATATTATACATAGAAAACACTCAGATCAATGCAAACAATCATGTTCATGCACACAAAGATTTGCATTGAGCGGGAATCGAACCCGAGACCTCTGCGTAGCAGCCATGTAATATACCGACTGCGCCATAGTGGTCGTCAAAGATGGAGGGGGAAGGCGCAGGAGCGAGTTCTGTGGCGCGTATTGGGAGCAGCAGTGGACTGCAATATGCTAATAGGCTAGTTGATTGATTTACCATAGAAATTGATTACTATTGATTGACAAAGCCTGGAATGACGCGATGCACTTACAAAATTAGTTTCATTACTATTCGTAGTACACCGTAGGTCTCTCCGTAGCTACAGTTAGCATACCTCAGATTGATTGATTGATACCAACAAAATTGAAGTTCTTCGTTTCGATTCAAAAGATCTTCTCTGTCTCTACGTTCGCTTTTCTTCAGGTCCCAATAGGTAGGTATAACGTAAAATAATTCACACATAATTTTCTAATAGGGTGGGGAAACCCCTCACACGGTGGACCGACGACCTCGTAAGAACGGCAGGAAGCCGATGGATGAGGGAGGCGCAGGAGCGCACAAGGTGGTGGTATTTGGAGAAGGCCTATGTCCAGCAGTGGACATCAATTGGCTGAGATGAATGAGTGAATGAAATGTTCTAATTAAAAACATTTTGAAGAAGAAGTCGGATCTGAAGAAAAGCGAACGTACCCAGCTCTACGTTCGCTTTTCTTCTAAATTTAAAGATCTTTTGAATCGAAACGAACCAACATTAATAATTATTGTATGAAATAAAAGTCTCGGTCAGTGTCTATGCGTTAAAAATAAATGTTATTTATTAGTAATTCTCAGTTATAAATGTTCAATACATTTTATTTAAACAGTCGTAAATGTATCGTGTGTGGTGTGAGTGAGACAGGTATATGTGTAGTATAGTAATATATCCGTCGTGCGCGCCCTCTAGTGGCTGTTCTGGGTAACATATTGGTGGTATTTACGAGCTGCTAATACATAGCTCTCATACCAGACCAGCCTCGTAAACTATACATGTGTATATAAGTATACGTGTAATATGTATGCTCGTATATACATCAGGGGACAGGATGTTGGAGATACAAATCTTTCTGAAATATTATAACTATACATCACCTTTATTGAACATTACATTTGATTGCCTACTAAAAAAAAATATTTGACCATTAAGCCCGATTTAGTGTGTGATTGATGGGTTGAAAAGAATTCAAAATAATTAATAAATGGCGATTATTTTGTATGTTTATGTATACAAACATCATAAAACACGGAGATACCTGTATATTAAAATTTAATAATGGAAACTTTATATCTAAATAAAACACAATGAAGCTTTAGAACTACTGACAATGGCAGAATTTGTTGGCGTTAGCATTGTTTGTCATACAACAATAGGAATATACTTAATAAAAGTTAACCTTTTATAGTGTATTCACGGAGACGAGTTAGTAGAGCGCTATCTCACTCACACAATTTTTTAATTGCGATTGGTCAGTGATAAACGCTAAGGCGGTGTACACAGTACGAGTACTTTTTAGTCTACTCATACTTCCCGTGCTGTGCAGACGTGCTCATACTTGTGACTGTATGCTCGACTTGTGAACCGGCTGGTGTATTGGATTTTATAATTTATTAATAGACTAACGACTGGCTTGAAAACACCTTCAGGTGTGTATTTTTTTTAATAAATTGTTCATGGTAATTTTTAAGCATCGCAGGTGTGCTAATGACCCGTTTATTGTTCTTTTGTCATAAATGAGCATTACCATAGTAAAATACTATTTCCAAATTTTTGTATATTAAACTGGTGCGCTATATCCATTGTTATTATTCATCATTCCCCTGCCCTTATCCCAATTTTATTTGGGGTCGGCGCAGCATATCTTCTTCTTCCATACTTTCCTATCAGACGTCATCTCACAAGTAACACTCTTCGCAGCCATATCGTCTTTCACACAATCCATCCATCGTTTCTTTGGTCGTCCTCTTCCCCTATATCCATCCACACACATGTCCAACACCTTCCTCACCACATGACTCTCATTCCTCCGCATAACATGCCCATACCATGACAGCCGGCTGCCGCGTAGTTTTTCTGCTACCGGTGCCACTTTCAAACTTCCTCTTACATACTCATTTCTAACTCTATCCGCTCTCGTAACACCACACATTCCTCTTAACATTCTCATCTCTGCTACATGCAATTGTCTTTCATTCATCCCTTTTGTGGGCCAACTCTCTGATCCATACAAGACGGCAGGTCTAATCATGGTCTTATAGATCTTCCCCTTAAATTTAAGGGGAATGTGGGGGTCACAGATGGTTCCCGTGACCTGCCGCCATTTCATCCATCCTATGTTAATTCGGTGCTTGACCGCCCGATCTACTTCGCCATCGCTTTGGATGCACGAACCGAGATACCGGAAGTCGGAGCAGACTGGAAGGCGCACTCCATCAAGCGCTATGGCTTCAGGACTGGAGAGACCGCCGAAATCGCAGAACATGTATTCTGTCTTGGTTCTGCTGATTTTCAAGCCAACACTCTCCAGTTTCTGTTGCCAACACTCCAATCTGCTCTGGATCTCAGGTCCATCCTCCCCAACCAGAACAATGTCATCGGCAAACAGCATGCACCAGGGTGCCTCTTCCTGTATGTCCTCCGTCAAGGCGTCCATAATCAGTAGGAAGAGGTAAGGACTTAAAGCCGACCCTTGGTGCAAGCCTACCGCCACACTGAACTGGTCGGAGTTGCCAGCAGACGATCGGACGTAAGTACTGGCTTGCCTGTACATAGCACGAATTAACTCTACATACTTCCCAGGTAAACCTTTCTCTTTCACGGCCCACCACAACACTTCTCGATCGTTCATCCATTGTTATTATTATCATTAAGTTATTGTTATATTCTCATTGTTGAAACACGTGTTATATATAACATGTTTTATATTCTCGTAACAGGAAAAGGTAAAAGACTAATTATTACTCACATCGGGAGTGAGGATGGATTCGTCGAAGGTGGTCTAAATATGTTTGAGTCGAAGAAACAAGGCGATTATCACAAGGAGATGAATGCCGAAGAATTTGAAAATTGGTTTAGAGAAGTTTTAAATAAGCTAGGTGATAATTCTGTGATAGTCATGGATAACGCTTCTTATCACTCTAGAAAAATAGAGCAAATCCCAACGGCCCAACGTAAAAAACCGGATACTTGTAATTGATTACGAGAAAAAAATATAACGACGACAGTAGTGATAGTACGGAGAGTGATGGTGATGATCCTGATATGTTATAAACTTGTATAAGTAGGTAGATATTATTTATTTATTATATTACGAAACAAACAGTCATATACAAAAAATTATAAATTATAATATTTAATAAAGAAAATTTAATCATTAACTCTCGATTTTATTTCTTTCCTTCATATCCATCAGATATACAAAAAGTAGGTACTTATAAAAAAATCTATCAAATTAATGTCTCTCAATTTATACGACAGACGAAGCCGCAGTAATAAACTAAGCGAACTTTTAAGAAGCGCAGTGTGAACGCACATTTACATTTCTAAGGTTTTGTTAACGCCCACCGACCCTAAAAAAGTATTTTTTGTCCTTGTCATTTGTATGATAATGTGCGATAAAGAAGGCGCTATACTAACTCGTCTCCGTGAATACACTATAGTAAATGTATTCGTGGATGTTAGTTTGTTCGTCCTATTTATAACTGTAAGCTTAATTTTTGATCCTATCATTGTAACTGATAATTTCACTTGGTACCTACTCTACTATGTCTTGGTTGTTATTCAATCAACCTTCTACAACGCTAAAAACCTTACAACTGAAAATTGGCTTTCTAATATTCTTAAATACTTTTCGTGAGTTTTGACATGCTTTGCTAATTCACATCTTTAGTGTTGTTTATGTGATTGTGACTAAAGGTTTCGAGCATCGTATTGAGATATTATCTTACCCGCAATCACTATTTTATCAAACGTTTGTATTACTAATTTATTTGATTTTGATATTATTTTCCACAATTCATTCTATTCGGGCATAAAAACGTAATAACTTATACGTTCCGTTATTTTAAAAATATTAAATCAAAAAAACGTAAGTGTGGCACTTTTTGAAAAATTATAAATATTTATAATTTTTATTGTTATTATATTTTTATGCTAAGTATACATGTGTATGTACGTATTAACTCTCCAATACATGTTATATAGGAATAAGTATAATTAATAAGAATAGTATAATTCGCACAATTATTTAGTTCTCCTGTAAAGTGTCAAAATGCCGATGTAAGTACGCTTGTTTGGCTCTTATTTGAAGTAATGACCTCGGCGTTATTACTTAACCAGAAGTCTGTGAGTATGATCCAGTGCAGCAGTAAGCATGATGTAGTTAGCACCTGAGTGTTCTCACGTGTGAGTGACGTTGTGTTTGTGTGTTTATTGTAATGTATCATGATGAATGTGCATGTTTATGTACAGCTATATTGTTTAGAGTTACTCGCGTCTGCGGTACTTACTGCTAACTACGCTAATGTATGAACAACGTTATTGTTTTACTTCTTGTGTCGTATTTCATTATCTTGTTAACATTTTGTTTCTTTCCTTCTCTTACAGCATCATAATATTATAATCATCGTGATGATTTATAATTATGAAATTGCCATTTAGACAAATTGTCTATTAAAATCTCTGGTAAATAATGATCGATGTAAAACGTGCACATTTCTTTACTTCCGTTTCCTGTTACTCACCAAAGCTTTCTTGACGTCAGACGTACACACATACAGCTTGTATTAATTACAAAACTCCGCCACCGGCAAAGTTTCTACGAACTATTTTGTATGTAGTGCTATATAATCCCAAACTTTAGCTCGTTGTATTATTATAATAATACTATAGGGTATTAACGCGTATAGATTTTTTGGTAAACACTTAAATTATTTACCTTGAGCCGCTCGACGTTTCGGCCAGGTTACACCTTAGCTTAGCTTAGCTCGTTGTCCAATTGCCGATTGTACTATATTGTAACTTACACGAGCACACCAGCGATGATTGAAACGGAGCTAAAGAGGTCGTCGTGGCTGCAACCAGTATAGAGGATTTCGAAAATCAAGTTGTTGACAATGAGTATCCTTCAATGATGGAACTCTAAGTTATTAAGTATGAACCTGTTTACTGAGAGTGCTTGTCACGATAACAAAGTGTACGTGGAGGTAAACATGGTACAGTGCCGATATGAGAACCTTATTATTCTATACGTATGAGGCTAAACATGCGCCAGTAATAACTTTATATTAAAGTTTATTTAATAAGTTTGTGTTAATAATTTTAGTAATTTCTTAAACAATACAATCAAAGGATTATATTAAGTTGACTATTTGAAATTCGAAAGCGATTGCACAATAATAATAACAAACGTTTACCTACTTATACATTTTATTAAATAATTAAGAAATAATTAAAATATAATTCACCGACAAAAGTAAACTTAATTTAATAAAAAGTGTCTCCTTAACGTTTGATGATTGATACAAGTGTATCGTTCAGGATGAATACTGTGAAGGTAAAAACATTTACATTATCAGTAGGTGAAGGGTCAAGTAAATGTTTTACCTTCTCACATCGAGAGATATCATGATACCGCTTTGCGTTACACTATAGTGAAAACCGGGCAATAACTCGCCAACTCGTTCAGAGGACCCCACACCCCATACAATTCCGACGAAATTGCCACAGAGGAGCAATATCTTATGAGGAGTAGGTTCAGAGTCTGTGATGTTAACACTTACTAGAACCTCACCACGACCTCACTCTACGGACTTGTCGTAAATAATATAATAATAATATATACTAACACTACTACAACTGTCCCTAAAGTTTAGATTCTTATGAAATACTAAGCGTCATTCTGCTGTGAAGCAAGCACCATAGTTCTTAGATATTACGAAGAACAAGAGATGTATATAGAAATGTAATACCCGAATGTAACATCAAGATACCATATTTCTCTAGCAGATACAACATAGAGAACTAACGCTGTAGCTTTCACCCTTTGTATTAGCTATATTAAATAAAAATATCCTGATTCTAATTCTGATAAAATTCACGTAATATTGTTGTAACTTGTTGAATACGTGTTTAATATAATTAAGTGTTACTTTACTGTAACAAACTATTACCGTGAGATTACTTCGTCAATATAACACGCGATCACTTTGTATACACAACAACACCGTGTTCTACATTCTATATAACACGATATCATACACTTTATTACAAGTTATGTGACGGCTGGAATTCCGGAGACCACACACACACACACACAACACTACGCACACATAAACAGGTTTATATTAAAAAATGTATGAACACTTACAATGTCAGTAGAATGTTTGTAGATGATGGATTAAGAAAAGCAGTACGGAGAGTGCCGGCGCGGTCGGTTGTAGCACTTTGAGAGTAAAACTCGACTAAATGTTAAATCACAATCATGTGTTTTTAATTCCGTTCCGGTTCTCGACTTCAGAGAACTTGAGACCGAAATACCGATCACTCACCACACGAATATTTCAAAATTGCATCCAAAAATACACAACACGATTTGTCACTATCAACACAAAACACACTCATTCTACACATTACTTACAATTAGTCACGACACGACACATAGTTTAAATACTTCGCAATAATTGTAGATAATATAATTAGATGATATCTATTAATATAATGCGAGGCGTGCAGCGGCGCGCGGTGTCGGAAGTGTTAGTGTATAAATATAGTGGCGCGTGGTGGTGCCGGCGCACGCGCACACCGCCGCGCCTCGTGCACTAGTGACCAGCTGCCACAGACTCCAGACTGTACTAAACACCTATCAGTTGTGGCTACCATCTCCAGTTTATAGACACTCAAAGTCGACAAAATAATGTTTATGACAGATGTTGATCGTCACTTCAAATAAATAAAAAATATTTTTTGCATCTAAATCTTAACGCGGTTCACAAAATTCATCTACCTACCAAGTTTCAACAGTATAGTTCTTATAGTTTCGGAGAAAATGGCTGTGACATACGGACCGACAGACGGATAGACGGACGGACAGACAGACATGACGAATTTATAAGGGTTCCGTTTTATGCCATTTGGCTACGAAACCCTAAAAAGGAAAGAAAAAAGCTTATCAAGAATTATTTACGTTTTTAAGGCAAACTGTACTTTCATCAGCATTTCCTGTGAGTGCAACGTGCTCTTATGTTCGTTTCAACGAAGTTTAATTTTGGAAAAGTGGGGGGAGAGCAGTACAGTCTTGATACAAGGAAACAGTGTGATGATTGAAGCTGTGAAATTATAATTATAATCTAAATAATTACTTGCTGGAAGTACGAAGAATTAAATATACCGGACTTTAGCAAAGTTATTTGTGTACTTTGGTTGCATTGATTGTTCTGATCACGGTTGCTGGTGGTTTGAAGTGAATCAGTCAGTACATGACACACAATACATTGACCGTTGTAACCTGTGCCAAAACGTCAATATACATAATAATATGTCGATATACAAATCAATTCCATTTTCATCATAGCGTTCAGCTTTTCAGAAATACTACTTTTAACTAAACTTCTTCTAAATCTTTCAGCTGCTAGCGACCATACTAGTAGCCTGAAAAGTAAACATGTAAATACCGAATAAGAAAACGCGTGCCGTAAACTGTGAACATTAATAGTTGACGGTTCTCAAAGACGTTATATTAATTGTTCAGTAACTCACTAAGAATGTAATGACCGATGTAAACGGTAATTATAATTATATAATAGGTACATAGAGTTAGACACGCGACACGCCATTCTACTGTACTCACTTTACTACACGAAACTTTAACATAATTATTATAAGCTGTTACAACAAATTGTAGAGCACCATTTATATTTACTTTACCTGTCTCTATGTGAATATATTCTACAGATTGGTTGATATTAATATTAGCTCAGAACTTAGATGTGTTCTGTCTCTATAGCGTGTTTATTAACACTTTCATATCAGAACTTAAGATTATGGGAGCATTATAAATGATGTTTGCTTATCTTTCATTCTCAACACAAACAACAAAGACATTACTAAATGCAGACTGTTTATTATTAAAAGCAGAGCTAATTACAAACTACAAGCATAGTATTTGGATCATGAGAGCGTTATTACACCGTTACTTGTATAATGTCAACTGTGACAAACAACATGTAAACACGACCAGAACTGAATAAGTAATCATCATCATTATCTTAACAGCCCATTAATGTCCTACTGCAGGGACGGGCCTCCTCCCAGGACGGAGGGATACTTAGCCTACTATTACCATGCTGGCCAGACGGATTGGTATAGGGTTTAATTTCAAGTTTTCCTTCTTTTTATTTCGTAAAGATAATATTCACGGATAGTCCATAATCGATTTTTACGACTCCCATGGGATGAGATGGGGTGGTGACACACTCTATTCTTACTTCGTCTCCACACGGTTCGATCACGAAGTGATCATTGACATTATAATATAAATTAGATATGTTGTTACCAGACCAAGATCCTTGTTGGTCTGTGAACGCAAAGCACGAGCTTGAGTCAGTTTCCAGGCTTTGATTTTTCGAACTTTAGATAAACAAGCAAAGTCCATTCGTACCCTGCTAACAATATTCTATATCTAGCTAGTAACCATCATACTTTATATGTTACAAGAGCTAAAAACCGTTTCATGAGTTGTCCACTCTCATATGCTTAATTACGCATTATTCTTTTAAGAACTGTAGATTCTTACTTGTCTAAACCACTTGTAATACCTGCTATAACTGTGTATTTCTACTCAAGTGAAAATGTAATCGGTAAATAGTAACAATATTAAGTCTAAATCATTTACCAGGCCCGCTATGTATCAGTATACACACAAAGTACTTAGAGTACTCACTCATTGCTTAGTATTTTATTTTTCCGGTGACCACTATAAAAATGTAAAAAGTTTGTAATGTATTTAGTAGCCGTCATGGCGGCCAGTGTCATTTCTATTATTATTTCAAAAGTACAAAATATTCTTTTTAGCACTTCTGTCAAGAGAAGTGCATGTGCAACACTCAACCAAAAAATGATACCAAAATTATAGTAACAGTATTCTCAACAAAATATAAAATAATACACAAACCCAGGTAAGGAACTGAATGTCGTAATTTAGAATATTTCCATATTATTTAAAATGAGTAGTTGGTGAAACGATTTGACCCAAATCAAGTGTTGTCGACGAGCAGATAAAAGTAGACTTAGCTTTTCTCTGCGTGTTGACGTTTAGGTAGATTTGAAAAGTACTTTTCCTGGGTATTAATATTTTGTTGACATTTACATAAAGGAATAAATAAAAGTAACAAAAACGCTTGAGTGTTATAGGCTCATCAAAAGTGACAACTAAATTTGGTGCAGTTACTCTGCAAAAACTATGTCCGTAGCAGGTAATGTTTTCAGATGAGAGAAGATTTTCGTGATGATGTGGTGATGAAGAATGGAACAAATTAAGAAGTTAATGTTAATGGTACTGAGCGGACTGGTGACAATATTTTGTTTAGTGAACGCTTACACGAACAAGACGCACATCTGTTGCTACGGACTGAAGTGCAACTGCTGCCTCAAGTAACTGACGGTACGTTAACCAAACATACTTTGGATTTGTTCGAGTAATAGTAGAGGGTAACATTGTTAACTGTTAGTAAGTTCAAGGACACGGTCAGTTACAAGTCGAGCCTTTCCACTTTTCTTTTCCACTCTTTGAATAAACGTGCCCTTAGTCGTGCACGTGACGCTGGAAAATAAAATAATAAACATCTCAAGTTCCCGAAGCCCAACAAATGATGCTTTGTTTGAAGAAATAAAAAGTTGCGCCCAACTTAAGTAAGGAATTTAATGCAAACGGTGAAAAATTTAGTTTTACTATACCTACTTTTGTATAGGTACTTAGTGAATGTATCTTCCAAACCTTTGTGATGAAAGTTTTAAAGTACTTTCTCGGAAATTAGGTTATTAACTTTTCTCTCTGCTTACTTCTTCTAATGCTCCTTCATACCTCTCTCCACATTTTCAATACCTATGTTCTAGCCATAACAAAACCCTTCGGTCTACAAACAATCTTTTCCTTCTATGTCCTTCCCATACTTTTGCTCTAGTTCACTCTTCTTTCATGGTACAAGCTATTCTTCTATGGAACGCCCTCCCTCTTGATATCAGAACGACCACGAGTCGCGCTACATTTAAAGCCAAGGTTCGCCAATTGTGCACTGACTCATTAGCGGAATAATTTTTTTCATTATCTATATATATTTGGTCTTCTATATATCTATAAAAATATATTATTTTATTTTCTTCTATATTGTATAGTTTGTATTTTTATTTAAAAATCATTTTAAGTAGGTACACCTTATTGCACCTACCATCTTATTATCTCTATATCACCCTAAGGTTGGCTGGAAGAAAATGCCTTAAGGCATTAAGCCCGCCATTGTACAACTTTGTGCATAAAGTTTAAATAAAGACTCTTGAAACAATGTGCTTAAAACACGTTCCTTTTAGTCCACTTTACATCCGATCGTTGAAGGTACAAAGAAACAAAAATTAAACAAATAATTATAAATAGCATTCCATTAAACAGATGTGATTAGTTCACTCACGTACCTACTAAGTATTACAAATTGTTTGAATGAACGTGTTGTCTGTTCTTGAAGTGACGAGAGGCACACCACACACAGCTCTTATAGGGTACAGCAATGCATCTCGACACGACTGATTGATAAATCAAACAATGAAGAGATGTGTAATACCTACATGAAGTGCCTCTCGCAGTAGGAGAACGTCTAATGACTAGCTTTGTGTGAGTGTGCATTGTGTCGACATTATTCACCAAACGAGTTTTACACAGGGACTGAAAAGGATACTTATTCGTTATTGTAATGGGCTTTTGCAATAGTGTTTTTTTTTTCAACACATGATTTATTTTGTAAGCCAACATTGACATTGTCTCTGTGTGTAGTGCTTTACCTATTATCTGTATTTTTGGATTGTTTGATACTGTAAACTGCGTAACTTGTAAAAAGTTATAAGAATATAACTAATTTGAGATAGATATTAATGATACCGATTTTTGTTTCAGTAATGGCAAGCTTAGACCTAAACAGCCTCTACTCCGTAGTGTTTGCATTTCTCACGTTCCTGGTTGTGGGCGTGTTGAGCTGCAAGAAGAAGAGACCTTGCGGACCCGGCATAGCGCCATGCAGGCGAGGACCCTTCAAGGGCACAGGATGTTCATAACAAAATAAGCAACCTCTCTTCAGTTACAACATTCCTTTTAACGCTAATTTGATAAACTAATAATATTGATAAACTATACCTTGTAAGTTATAACATTCAATAAATTATTTAGAATCTGACGATAGTATTTTATTTTGACAACATTGTGTTCCTTGCAAACGTTATATTGATTTGGGTCAAATTCCACCATAGTTATTAATTTTATTACTTATTTATGTATTTAGCTTGTAGACAATAAGTAATTAGTCGTTTGCTTAGAGGTGGAAAGACTCCAATCAATTTATTTTGTTTGCAGGGAAATAATGGAGTTAGAAAAATGGACATTCTTTTAGCTCAAAGACAGACCCAAGTAGCAAGTGAGTACCTAGTTTACTCAAGTTTGTTTTAGCCTTATCCTTAAAATATTCGCTTTTATGGAAGACATGCAATACACTATTTGCATTGCATGTATTCCTTTTGTCAAATAGTTTGACTATGAGGAATTACGTTTCCTCGAAATCAAGCTTCATTGACATTGCACCATGTCCAATCCAATAGGAACCATGTCCAATCCCATGGGAACTATCAATGGAAACCATGAAACTTGAAAAGGAATCCTATTACACCTAAAGGAGCTGAATCACGGGGAAAGAAAGGAATTGATTCTAATAAATAGGTGTAATTAAAATTCTCCTGGGTGATGAATTGTCTACTGCACGGGAGTAATGCTTAATGGCCTTAGTAGTTGTCCTCTCAACAAGTGGATCTTGAACATGCACAAGGAATGTAACATTACACAGTTGTGGACAAGTATGTCTGCCTGGGACCGACAGTTCAGCTCGGAAAGCTCACCTTCGAGAAAGACGTCACTCGTGTCACGACTCATGTGTCAGAAATTCTACCAACTATTTTGGGTCGCGTTCGGTCCAAAACATCTTTCCATCCACATTATTGCAGTGCTTGTTGCCAGTGATGATCGGTGGTCGCCATCTATCATATATCATAAAAAAGCTTAACCACTCAAACGGCGTGCGTTCGCCCAGCAAAAAAGTATCGCTTTACAAGAATTGAATGATAAAGATAATTAGACCCTTATCCCGTATAAATGTGCCCCTAAATTAAAAATTCGAGCGTCCAGAGGCTTCAGAGTTATTTAAGAAAAACAAATTCTGCTGCACGAACGTTCGCCCAGCAAAATATTTTTTAGTTAATGGGTCTAGCTGGATATAAAATATGCAGAAATATAGCTTGCATTCGAGCCTAGATGTGCCGTGAAAATAAAATTCGAGCGTCATAAGGTTTCAGAGATTTTACAGTTTTTGCTGGGCGAACGTTCAGGCGATTGCTATATTATCGGAAACGGCTGGACGTGAAGTCAAAATTTTTTGTATACGGATAGAGCATAATTCGAGCCTCTTTAAGCTGAAATTTACATTAGTATAACTAGCACGGCTCAAGAGTTATTACTTGATTACTAAAAAAATTTTAGGAGGCTCTATCTCTCGAACGAAGTAAGGTGCGGTTTTCAAGTTTGTGTTGACTGGTACCTGTTATTGAATCACATGATCCTGCAAAGTTTCGCCATGAAAATACCTAATATTGTAGAGTTTTTAATGATTTTCCTCTTATTTTGAGGTTATCTTCAATGAAATTAGTTACAGCCCCGAGACACTAGCTTTCTGTAAGCTGGCATGTTATACGTTTCAACAAAAATTAAAGCGCTTTTTGAAGAATACATATGCATAAAATCAGGTGAATATAGCCATTAATTTAGATGTTATGACTAGAAACCACGATCGACATCTTTTGATAGATTAACCGACCAAATTCGAATGGACATTAAAAAGCGGCCGCACGATACTTCAAGCTATCCTTTCTCACTTACTCGTATTATAATGATAATTCAATAGTACAGATGCGTACAGAATTGATAATATGATATTTTTAATTTACATACTTTTAAAATTAAGATTGGGATACGTGTAAGGGTAATTAACCTTTTAACCGCCGCACCATTTTATACTGAACGTGCCTCCACCGCCGATCATATAAAAACAATCTAAACCAACTAGTGCGTTCAAAAATTATCTCCAATCGATATGATTTTGTTGATATTTGTCTTACTGTATAATAAACATTGTCACAACTCTATAATTGTCAGTTTTCTATGTCTGACGTCATATGCGGTCTTATATTTAAGACTATGGCGGTAGGTACCTATTACTACAGTCATGATACCAGAGACCTAATAGTGAGGAGAACCTTGAAAGTTTTTGACTTATAGTAGATACCTGAAATAAAACAAGCATTCTGATATGGAGACCTTCCAGGAATTATTTTTGTTTTTTTTGGATAATATTTCATTACACTTACATTAACTGAAATTCAACAAATTAACATGAATAGCTTATAATATATAACCATATAAAAAACTTTTTATGAAATCAAAAATAAAATAATATGATAGGCTATTTATTAGCATAATATAGCGTATATTATCAGCGTAATTAGTATTAACATAAAAAGTTGAAAAAATAAAAATGAAATAAGGAGTTTAAAGCTTTACGTTATTAGTACCTAGGAGCAGCATACTTTGCGATAATAGTAGGTACCTAGTTAGCATTAACATAAAAAATAGAAATAAATGTTTAAAGGAGCAGCATACTTTGCGATAATAGTAGGTACCTAGTTAGCATTAACATAAAAAATAGAAATAAATGTTTAAAGGAGCAGCATACTTTGCGATAATAGTAGGTACCTAGTTAGCATTAACATAAAAAATAATAAAAAATGCTTCACGGAGCAGCATACTTTGCGTTAACCTCGTTCGCAATACGTGTAGTTATTTCTACAAAAGCCTTCTTGAATATACCTTTCAAGTTTTCTTTGTTTCCAAAAAAGTCGTCTGCCAGTATGGTAGCAATAAAGTTATGCCGTTCTGTGCAACTGAAACTATCTTCTGTTTGAGTAAACATTTCTTTACAACCGTTTACAGTTTGCGTCGACATATTCATGGAATATTTATATGTTTGTGTTCCACGACTCGCAAACATATCGGGAGTCGAATCCGTAGATCGTAATTTTTTACCGTCAGACGGTTCATAAAAATATTCTTGCGTTTCAGCTATGAATTTGTCTACGTAATCTAGTAATACTGATTGGCTGCAATCGGCATCTACAAAAAATATTATAATTTAAATCTATCTGTAAGATGGTTGGTAAGCTCTATGAAGGTGGATAAGAAGTAGTAATTTTTACCTGAATTGGACATTTTGTTAACGATAGATACTTATTTAATGTGTAGTACCAATACGTAATTAAATTAATGGAAAATTGTAATTCGTAGCTATTGCAAATTAATGACAGACGTGAGAGACAATTGAATACAAAATGAACAATAGACATTAGAAAAAGAAGATACGTACATGAAACTCCATGCATAAAATTTATCTCTGGCCAAGATGACTCGACTCATGAAACAATCTACTACATGGCTCGATACACAAGAAAACGTTGCATTGTCGGCACATATACCTGGTCTGTTTTCTTTTTTGTTTTGTTGCACACATTTTACATCTCTGGCTTTTTCGATTTGGTATTATTACAGGAAAATGAATTAGAACATCTGAAGAAAGTGTTATGAATGGATTTGTCGGGTGTCGCGGTACCACTACTGACGTGTTTTTGTTATTTTCAATGAGTTGTCTTATCACAGATAACTGGAATTCCGCAAATTGTAATGTTGGTTTATTTTTTATTATTTTGAACAGGTAAAATGCGTTTAACAGTTGCATATCAAACAGACGAAATGCAATTTTTTTATACCATTTCCTACTTTTCCGTATACAAGTAATTGAGCTCATCATCATATCAGCCGTATCGACCGATCCCATGTTTTTCGAATATTCGTAGACACATATTGGTTTCATTTTTGGTAATCCAGTATTTCTATCCTCTTTATCTGTGGGTACCACTTCTGAACTATGCATTGTGGTCAATATAGTTACAGGCTTTTTGTCCTGCCATTTGAGTGCCATCAGTGGCGGGGAGTAGAAAGTTTGTACCTCGTTTTTTTTCAATTTTCTAAACTTTGGCATACCTTTTCGGTTAGCTCGTACAGTACCACAAGCATATGTTTGCCTTTGTTTTAAATACACGAACAAATTTGGAGATGTGTACCAATTGTCTACATACAGTTGCCTATTACAATTTAAGTAGTCCGTCATAAGAGTCTTCACCACTGAGCCACTAATACCTAGTTCTGGTATAATTTCAATATTGGTATCCGTACCGCAATAAATAATAAAATCCACTATATAACCAGTTTCAACATCACATAGTACAAACAACTTTATGCCAAATCTATTTCTTTTGTTCGGTAAATATTGCTTAAAAATTAGTCGGCCCTTAAATGGAACTATGCTCTCATCAATGCACAGCCTGCAGTGGGGATTAAAGGTATCTTTAAATAATTTTTGACAATGGTCAATTAAAAATTGTATTTTGTGCAATCTTGAAATATTATTGGGCGCTGTTGAAGTAGCTTCAAAATGTATCATTGCCATAATAGAACAATATCTGTTTCTGCTCATCAAATTCCCATAAATTGTTGAATTTAAAAGATAATCAGTCGACCAGTGTTCCTCGATTGATAACCTTTTATTTCTAGTAAATAACATAGTGATTGCTAGAAATATATATATATCACATTTTGTAACATCACTCCAGCAATTCAATCTAGAATGTACTCGTATATCAGCATGCCTAATAAACGATTGATAGTTTAAATTTGTACACCGAACTATTTCCTCAACCATACTTTCATTCGCAAAGTGTGTAAAAAATGATAATTCCGTAGAATCTTTGCTAATATTTATGTGAGGTCTGATACCGGAACAAATATCATTAAAATTTTCAACAATTGATGAACACGCTTCTGAAGTCCAGTTAAAAACATAATTAGAATCCAAATCCTGTAATAGCATTGTTATTTTATTAGTTATTGTGCAATAGGAAATATCGCTTGTACGTATTTAAAAAAAAATAACTTCCAACAGATAACCGTGTTTAATTATGCTAAGTACCTACAAATACTGACCTGTTCAACTTCCACTTCTTCATCTGACTCGAAATCAACATCATTTTCCTCTACTCCTTGTTGAGAGTTCTGTATTATAATAATTTAAATAATACAGACAATCACTTCAAAAATAACAGTCAGAAATTAGTCTTATTTATAAGACGGCGGCGGTGCGAGCTAGATGTTATATGTCTTATTTATAAGACCATGGCGGTTAAAAGGTTAATAAATGAGGTATAGTACACACACAGAGTAAAGTAATATATAGGAAGAAGAGAGCCTTCTCGCAAAATTTTTCGTAGCCTAGCTTTGAATGGTGGCTCTGTCTGGTATCAGAATCCGACACTAAGCTGTCAATCTATATACATAGATAGGTAGGTACAAACAAACCATTATAAATATATATAGGTACCTATACTAATGTCGTTACTTATACAGTTTTATGAAATAATTGCAAATTATTGCAATTATTTCAAATAACTGTACACATCTTGCTGATCTAACATGATAGAGGTGTGATTTTGTGGTGTTTCTATCAACTTAACACAAACATGGTGGGAAATTCATAAAAAAGAAAGATGATCGCGTGCGCACACAACAAACATCCACCATTTTGTATTTTGTAAGTTTATGGTTTCTTCACAAACATACCAGAAGATTTGTCTATGGTGAATATTTAAGTAATAATTTTAATATAAAATAAATATTTTAAAGTAATTGTAAATCATGATAAAGTATAGTTCTTATTTCAGAATTATCAAATAAGTATTATATTGGTAAAAATCACATATTGAAATAATCTACTCCATTTAACGCTATCTAGCGAGGACTTGGTTAAGCTTGTTTTTCGATTCGTGTAACAGATGACACTACTTTCTTTGTCTCCGGCCATTGTTAGGGAGCGTACTAGGACTGAGTACACATAATATTCATCGACCGCCTTTTCCAACAAGTACTGTGCTACTGGACGCAGTATTATCCGTCCAAGACTTTAACTTGGTGTGTTTAACATCAAGTTTCATCTTTATATACCACTTTGTTCCAGTTCCTTATTCTGTTACGAAGAAATGGTACTCTTTGCATGATCAAAACAAATCTGTACCTCCTCGAGTAGAGATAGCCTCCTTACGGTTAAAAGGTATCTAACGCGTTGTCCTGCGTGGGCGATAAAAGAGAAAATGTAGAGAGAAAATACAGAGCGCATTGTTATAGAAAAATAAACAAAACATTTGAATGTTATGATGATTTGCACACTAAAATACAAACTTGTCATAAGAGATGTACGCCACATGCAATTATTTATACTTGCGACTAATTTGTTTTTTTTTTTTACATTTGTCCAAAAAGCTATAACGTCACGACTTTTTTTCCCGCCAAAATTCTATAACATAAAAAAAAAATATATAATAAATGATGGTAGTAAAAATGTATGGTTTTCTGAACATTCCCTTTACATGTACTATAAGACCTTGCTTCATGCCAAATTTCAAGTTTGTAGGTAGACTGGAAGTAGCCTGTAGGTTTTTACCCTTGCTCGTTGAAAATTTGCGACGAAAACGGCGAAATCTCTTGATTGCGTTGGATAAGAAGTTTGATTTTTTTACAGCTCTTAGATGCAACATACCTTAATATTTAGTGTAAATTTCAGCTTGATACCTCTACGCGTTCCTGAGATAAATGGTCTTGACAGACAGACAGACAAAAAAGTGATCCTATAAGGGTTCCGTTTTTTCAACGTCGGTATTTTGTGAAAGGGACTCTTCTCTGTCGTCTCTGCCTACCCCGGCCGGGATAAGGCGTGAGTTTATGTATGTATGTATGGACTCTTAAAAATTGATCTAAGTATGATTATTTACATAGTAAATTTAATTAAAACACAATGCCAGTTTATTTATTTTATCGAGGTAATACAAATAATAAGTATGTTTATGAAACAGTAAAATGTAAGGTACAATAATTAGACCTACAAGTTTTTAAACTTAGATAGTACAACTTAGATAGGTACTACATAAGTACGGGAACCTGGGGACACTTGATCCCCCCTTTTGTTTTTCATCCCTAATTTCCTTAGTGATTATCCATTTTAAAAGATATTGGTACCGAAATACGTGAAATTCATTTGCCTATAATTGATGTAAGACCCAAAGATATAAGTGCCTAAATTTAATAGTTATTTGACTAAAATTAAAAATAGAGAATGGTATCAAGTGTCCCGTATATACGGGAGACTTGGTCCTGGGTAATCAAGTCTCCCATATCTAGGTTTACATGATAGTATTACTAAGGAAATAAATAAAAAATGTTTTTAGAATATGATAATCTTTTTTATATTGTTTTCAAAATCACATACCATAGGCATATCACACCGTCTTCATACATAAATCAATTGCTAAATGTGAAACTTCCTTTTCGTATTAAAAAAAAACAAAAACAAACTCAAAACAAAATTATATCTTTAATAATAAAAGAACTCAAATGTCTCGTAATTACACCCTGAATAAAATTTAAACGTAATTAAGATAAAGACTTGAAACACTGTCTTATTGAATTAAACCCAGGACATGTAAAACAAATTTTCAAGTTACGTTTAAGCTTCAATTAGGTGTTCTAGCAAAATAATCTCTTCATCGATTGGTACTCTTTTTCTGGAACTTCTCTTGTTTTGTATACTCTGGGCATATCGGTAATCTGAAATTAATTGAAAAATAAAAGTTTAAAGTAGTTAAAGGACATTTGATCATCCCGGATCAAGTGTCCCTTAGCTAAGTGGATCAAGTGTACCCTGAACAGTTTGAGGTTATAAACAAGAATATTTTCAAACGTCTATTAGATAACCACTTTTCTACGCTACAAATCGCTACTTATATAGATAACGCCTCGAATTAAATTCATACACACCTAAAAGCCATATTTACATTAATGTTCAATGAAAATGTATACTTACGGAAATTTTCTCTTTGCAACAACAAACCCTCGGTCGTCCGCCATTTACAAACGCGTCAAATTTGACAGGTGTATCAACTTTAGAAAGTTAGCGAGTACCATAGACAACCGATATTGCCATTATAAAATTTAATATAACCCATACAAGTTCTGAAAATCTCGTGTACCTAGTCTCCCTTAAGGATCAAGTGTCCCCAGGTTCCCCTATATACCAAGACTGTTTATGGCAAATTACAAAATATAATATTAAGTATTTTGTTTTATTTTCTACCTAAACTGATTTCCCTAATCCCTACTAACTGTATAAAAAAACTCATTCATTGAACATAAACATGTTTATACACCATGTTTTCATGTCCTTAATACATAATATTTCCCGACCTACAATTCTGTTCGCATATGTACTCGAACTGTCATTATAATACGAGTAAGTGTGAAAGGATAGCTTGAAGTATCGTGCGGCCGCTTTTTAATGTCCATTCGAATTTGGTCGGTTAATCTATCAAAAGATGTCGATCGTGGTTTCTAGTCATAACATCTAAATTAATGGCTATATTCACCTGATTTTATGCATATGTATTCTTCAAAAAGCGCTTTAATTTTTGTTGAAACGTATAACATGCCAGCTTACAGAAAGCTAGTGTCTCGGGGCTGTAACTAATTTCATTGAAGATAACCTCAAAATAAGAGGAAAATCATTAAAAACTCTACAATATTAGGTATTTTCATGGCGAAACTTTGCAGGATCATGTGATTCAATAACAGGTACCAGTCAACACAAACTTGAAAACCGCACCTTACTTCGTTCGAGAGATAGAGCCTCCTAAAATTTTTTTAGTAATCAAGTAATAACTCTTGAGCCCTGCTAGTTATACTAATGTAAATTTCAGCTTAAAGAGGCTCGAATTATGCTCTATCCGAATACAAAAAATTACGACTTCACGTCCAGCCGTTTCCGATAATATAGCAATCGCCTGAACGTTCGCCCAGCAAAAATTGTAAAATCTCTGAAACCTTATGACACTCGAATTTTATTTTCACGGCACATCTAGGCTCGAATACAAGCTATATTTCTGCATATTTTATATCCAGCTAGACCCATTAACTAAAAAATATTTTGCTGGGCGAACGTTCGTGCAGCAGAATTTGTTTTTCTTAAATAACTCTGAAGCCTCTGGACGCTCGAATTTTTAATTTAGGGGCACATTTATACGGGATAAGGGTCTAATTATCTTTATCATTCAATTCATGTAAAGCGATACTTTTTTGCTGGGCGAACGCACGCACTCAAACGTCCGAGCTCGCGGGCCGCTAGAGCGTCAAACGTCCGGGCCGTAACTGCGTTCCGCGCGTCATGCCGTTGCCGATATAAAATGTAATTACTCCTAAACTACTACAACTACAGCAAAATAAAAATTCCACTATAAACCTAAAACTATAAGGCATCTAGGTATATTTAAATTAAAGTAGATCCATCAGCCCAAAACTCAAAAAAAAAATATAAAGTTGCAAAACTACGATAAATTTAGGCAAAAAATTTGTTTAACAAGTATTTCCGAATCTATGGTATCATATTTCTATTAAATCATTACTGCCATATTATAGTAGGTTATATAAGCTTTATTTTCAACCGACTTCAAAAAAGAGGAGGTTCTCAATTCGGTTGTATTTTTTTTTTTTTTTTTATTTTTTTTTTTTTTTTTTGTGTTTGTTACCTGATTTCTCGAAAACGGCTAGACCGATTTGAAAAATTTTTTTTTTGTTCGTATGGGTATGCTTCCCATTTGGTCCCATTGTCACCAGATCTGGATCTGGATGACGGTATCCCAGAGAAATCGAGGGCATCTCTTGAAAATTGTAGGGACGCATTGTGTAAAATCTTGTCATACATGTGCATCTCTGACGTCACTACCAAATAGTCAAGAGTAAGAACTGGTCAGATCCTGGAGACCAGAGTGAGTCGAGGGAACACCTCAACGGCATATTGCAGCTACCTTGTGTTTGGGCTTATTTTAATTGTATTGATGAAGACTTTACAAAACTTTACACAAACATGATCTGATGATGAAGAAGATTGAGGGTCGAGGCAACTCCTCAACGGTATATAGCAGTTACCGAGTGTTTGGGCTTATTTTATTCGTATTGATGAAAACTTTACACAACTTTACACAAACATGATCTCATGATAAAGACGACTGAGGGTCGAAGAAACTCCTCAACGGCATACAGCAGCTACCTTGTGTTTGGGCTTATTTTAATTGTATTGATGAAAACTTAACATTATGAATGTAATCGCAGGTGTGGTTTAAGACTTGAATGAAATTCTTATTTTAAATTAAAATAGGAATTAATAACGGATTATAAATAGACAAAATTGTTGAATTGCATTTAATTTATTTTAAACTTATTCTTTATTTAGATATAACAAATTGATAATAATAATTATTATATTTATTTGATTTATTTTAATTTTAATTAACTTAATTATTATTACCAATTAACCATGCCGAGACGGTGGCTACGCTTTTCGATGTTCTCCCTATTTAAAACTTTTTGCATGTAGGTCCTCCGTTGTTCACTAGTCTCTTTTGAAATGACATTGGAGGTAGATTTCCTACATTAAAAGGCGTTTATCCCTTTCTTCGTTTGTTTCATTCAATCGGCGCTGTCTCATATAAGCAGCGCGTTTCGTAGGTCTACCCATATTCCGACAAAGTAATGTCCCACTGCAGGGACGGGCCTCCTTCTGTGACGGAGAAATACTTGGCCTACTAATACCACGCTGGCCAGGCGGATTGGTATAGGGTTTAATTTTAAGTTTTCCTTCTTTTTATATCTCAATCTCTATTCACGGATAGTCCCTTAGTCGGTTTTTACGACACCCATGGGATGAAATGAGGTGGTGACATATTGTGTTTTCACTCCGTCACCACACGGATTTATAGAATTGGAATTCACTAAAAATTTAGAAATAAAATTAATTTTCACAAAAAAAAAGAACCGACTTCAAAGACAAAAATTGCACTAAAAAGTAATAAATAATTACTTGTATTTTGATTTTACAACAATAAATCAGCCATTATTTCTATTTAATTTTAATTTATAGAATAGGTTCTTTTCATTAAGTATTGTAAAAGTATTGTTAAGGATATTTCTTTAAGAGTCTGTAAATATATTTATTTGTAGATTGTTTAAAAGATAATCAAATTATTACAAATAATGTAATATTATTGTTATTTTTGGAGGCGGTGTCAGCCAACGGAATAAGTACGATAATACCTAAGCAAACGGAATGACGGCCATGAATTACAGATTATAAATGACTTCGACATTATATTTGTTGATTGTGTATGGATTAGTTTAAAAATTAAACAAATATTAAACAACTATTCTTATCATATTTAAATAAATATATTTTAAAATACCAGTATCACATTTAAACGTTTTAATATTATATTTAATAACTGATTAAAGCTTTCCAGAACTTAAAATAGATTAGATTTAAAGAAATAATTCGCGAATAGGATCAATAATGCAAAATGTTGTCTACAAGTTCGTTAGAATAGGCAATAAAGTTTTGTATAACACACTCTCATCACTTTAAATGGTTTCTAATTAGATAAATATTGCATTTAAAACGAAAACGGCCGTTTCATTTTCGAATGTGAATTTTATGTAATTATTAGTCTGTGTATAACACGGCGCCATAATATTTGTTTAAGTTTTCAGTCAGAAATAAAAAATGGTATACTTAATAATAACGATCGTGGCTGACACCGACTCCAAAAATAACAATAATATTACATTATTTGTAATAATTTGATTATCTTTTAAACAATCTACAAATAAATATATTTACAGACTCTTAAAGAAATATCCTTAACAATACTTTTACAATACTTAATGAAAAGAACCTATTCTATAAATTAAAATTAAATAGAAATAATGGCTGATTTATTGTTGTAAAATCAAAATACAAGTAATTATTTATTACTTTTTAGTGCAATTTTTGTCTTTGAAGTCGGTTCTTTTTTTTTGTGAAAATTAATTTTATAATACCAAACAGATAATAAATGGGTAGCACAATGTTCCCTATGTCCACTAAAATCCATTGAAAAGATCCATGGATCTTTTTACACTCAAATCACACACCATGTTATGTTATGTCCACTTTAATCCATGATCCGAAAATAATTTAAAAATGGATCTTTTTCAAATCCATTATAAAGCTCTACAGTAGCCATTTTCACTAGGTAAATAAAAGTCTAGAAAACCAATCAAATTTTAATAGTAACGTATACCGTATTCATCCTTACTTGATTTATTTAGTAAACAAACACCACATATTGCAAATTCACTAGTTTTTACATCAATTGCACACTTTGATATGAATGAAAATTTCTGGAAAGTAGCATTATATGTTTATGCAATAGAAAACACGTAAATTACTTTGATTTCACCACTATCTTTCTTATATTTTAAATAAATGTATTTTTTTCCAACGGCAAATTTCACAGATAAAAATTAATTTCATTATTTGACATTTGTAGATTCTAGAAATTTCATAGATTCGTAGGGATGTGTAACAAAAGTGAATGAACGATTGGCATACGAATAAAAGGAGGATGTTTAAATAAATCCTACTAATATTATAAATGCGAAATTTTTGTTACTTGTTGTTTGTTGTTACTCTTTCAGGCAAAAACTACTGAATGAATTATCCACTGCGAATTAAATCCCATTGAACTAATATGGGGACAATTAAAATCGCATGTGGGAAAAAATAATACAACATTTAAAATGGCTGAAATAAAAGAATTACTTATAGAAGGATTAAGTAAAATTGTCCGTACGGTGTCCAGCATGTCAATTCTCGTACCTTATAATCGTTAAAAATTCAGTTAAGTTAATTTTTGGTTGTCAAATTGTCTTGTTTTTGCTATTGCAATTGTAATCTTTTGCGGTCTTGTTAAAGTTTTATTTAGAATGTGACAATTTGACAAATAAAAGTTAACTTAACCGAATTTTGGTACGAGAATTGACATGCTGGTCAAAATTCATTGAACATGGTCATAAAAGAAGAAGATAAAATGTTAAGACTAGATGGCATATTAGATACAGTCTCAGACGCACTGACCCAGAATTTTGTAATACATGTTCCGATTCCTGCACAGATGTGGCTTTATCATGCTTTTTGTTTATATTCTTTATTTTTGTTTTATTTTTGTAATTGTCTATATTCTTACTGTACCCTTAAACCAAGAATAAATGTATTTTCTTTCTTTCTTTTTCTTTCTCTTTTACAGCTGCTTATACCTAAAATAATTTGTAAAAATAATAAATAAAAAAATTGTTTAATACTTTTAGTATTATTTACGACTTCACATTCCTATTGCGTAATTAGAATATTATGTAATTATATACCTACACTGTATAATGTATGTAGCTAAAAAAATTGCCATAAACCGTTCAGTACTAAAAGAACTTTAAGTGAAGATTTCATTCATTCACATCAGTTACACATCTCTAGCTATCAGTACTCTTTAGTCTGCGGTTGACACGACGCCATATATGTTTACCATTTAGAGCAAGTCTGTTTAAATAGTCAGTAAGTATAAATGTTTTTTTTATTTTAATTTGAGATGGGGTGGTGATTGATTAATTGATGTGAGCAATATTTGGTCCGTATTTAGTGAACGCCACCGGACAAACAATTTTGTTTGGAAGAGTGGCATACAAGACTTAATAAAAAATAGGGCAAGAGAAATAGAACTAAGATTTTGGTTATTTTAAAAACTTATAGTTTTTAAAATAACCAAAATCTTAGTTCTATTTCTCTTGCCCTATTTTGCAAAATCCAAAAACGACGTCTCCATAGTACTAAATCCTGCTCGTACGGTGTCTTCTTGTGGTATTTGAAGCCGTCGCATAATACCCCTTTTTATTTTTGATATATTTAAAATTGGATGGTTCCATAACGAAAAATAAAAACTTTAATTATTTATAAATTGGTTGTGATGATTCGACCGTGACGTTACATAGTTGTCTGAATGTCTAAAATTCTGCCAGTAATGTTTTAAGGTTGATAAAGAAGATTGCATGTGTCACCCGCTTTATTTTTTACAATGGATTTTATTACACTCGTTATTGCTAAAAGATCCATTTTTAAAATATTTTCGGATCATGGATTAAAGTGGACATAAGTGTGTGATATTAAGTGTAAAAAGATCCATCAATGGATCTTTTCAATGGATCTTAGTGGACATAGGGACAAGTTACTTAATTATCCTAACCAATCTACCCATTCCCACACGTAAGCACCCATTCCCACAAGCAATATGGCCGACCGTAAATTTAAAACAACAAAAATATTAATTGTATTCGTCATATTTTCTTCAAATAAGAACACAATAATAGTAATAATTAACTGTACTACATATTACAACCAATATTTTAGCAACACACTTAGTAAAATAACGTAATTTATTGTGAAATTCAACACAACATTAAAAATTTTTACATGTCCATTTCAAGTCCAGTAAAAATATAACAAAAGACTCGCAAACCATTGCATTTTTAGATATTCTATTAGCAATAATCTTGAGGATTATTTTTATGTATAACACTAATGCATTATAATAATAAAATAAAACAATACTTACATTTTAACACAGAGCACTAGAAAAAACTGGCAAAGTAGTTTTCAACTGTCAATAACTTTTTTTTTTAATATGACCATTCATAAAGAAAAAATATCCATAGATCGATAATTTGTCATAGAACCATCTAGTAGCAAGTCGACGTAACTTTAACAATGTTAACATAGGTAAAAACTCGTTTCTAGCAACCGAGTCATAGAAGCCACTATAGTGGCTTGGACGTACAACCGGAAAATTTTTGAAGCCACTATAGTGGCTTGGACGTTTGAGTGGTTAAGGTCACAGTCAGTGGAGAGAGTAATGTTTGAGGTCAAAGGAAAACCAAAACCACAGATATAGTATTTAGGATAGATCACTTAAGTGGCGTTGGGCACACGTAGCCCACACAAACCCACAATCGTCCAACAATAAGGCACGCAACAGAGGAAGGTTTTGAACGCAGGAGGCCTGTGTCCATCAGTGGACGTACTTTGGCTGAAATGATGATGTATTATGAATCTAGGTAAATACCTTCTGTATCCCAATAGTATTGTTGACCACGAGGAAGAACCCAATTTTATTACGTGACTGTAATAAAATTGGGTTCTTCCTCGTGGTCACTATTTTGTCTAACTAGTTTGACCACGAGGAATTTTGACAATTCCTCCTGGTCAAACTCCATAGCTATTTAAAACGAACACCATGTGTCTAGTTTTGAAATGTAATTGTACAGGTATATTCAAAAGCTTTCCCTTCTTCCTCATAGTCAAACTAGTTTGACTCCCTTTTATCGCATAAGGACAGATTATCATATAGACAAATTCTCAAAAAAATAGAAATAGTACAGTTGTTTACACTTTAATGCAAGTTCTTAGGACATAAAAGTGAGCCCCGCTGTAATAAAATCTGCGATGCCGGGAGCTCGGGAGATAAGTTAAACAAACGAATGATGAATTATGACTACTTTATTAGGCAAGATACATTGTTATATATTGATTATTACTTATGAATAGGTACTTACTTACACTTACACTTACTACACCACTACACCTCCGGGGGTGCGCGGAAAAAAAAACAACTTATAAGATTGTTTTTTTTTAAATATATATATATATATAAACTTTATATTAATGTCACTAAAATGATAATATAAATGGAGTAAAATAGGTTGATTATAATGAGTATATTTAGATAAACTGATTAAACAATTTAAAAAAAAAATGGTTACATAGTATCTTTATTGACGATACAACTTAGTTCTATCCTTATGAACTATTTCGTGTTTATTATTTTTACTTATTCTAACATTAGGGTCCATATCTTCTATGACACTGTACGGTCCATTATAAATATTGTCCATCTTTGTTCCACTTTCGTTTTTAACTAAAATTAAATCGTCTACCTTATAAGTAATAGGATTACATTGTTTATCGTATATTATCTTTCTTTTTTCCTTACTACTAACTAAATTATTTCTAGCATCCTGAAGTGCTATCTGTAATTTGTGTTTTAGGTCTAATGAATAGTTATCGGGGTTGTAAAGCGGTTCTACGTTATCAGTGATAGATTTTGGTATATTACAAGTTTTACCGAATATAAGTTCGAAAGGCGCATATTGAGTTTCTGTGTGGACGGTATTATTAAAACTGAAACACCAGAAGGGTAACCAGTGAGACCATGAGTAACCGTCTGCACTATACGTTCTTAGAAATGCTCCCAAATGCTTGTGAGCATTTTCGAGAGAACCTATTGATTGATGATGATATGCAGTGGAATTTAGTTTTTCTATTTGTAACAGTTTACAAACCTCTATCATTGTTGCAGAAATAAATTCTGTACCTCTGTCTGTTGCAATAGCGTCAGGGATACCGAAACGTAGAATAAAATTTTGTACAAAAGCTTTAGCTATACTTACAGTTTCCTTGTTTTTTAACGGGTATGCTTCAATAAATTTTGTCAGTTCACACTGAATAGTAAGGATGTAACAATTTCCATCTTCATCTCTGGTTAGAGGACCTACCACATCTAAATAGACTTTTTGAAAACCTGATGAAGCTGTGGTTGTAATTGTCATTGGCTGTCTAATATATCTACTGTATTTAGCTTTTTGGCACCTAGGACATTTGCTAACAAAATCGTAAACATCGTTCGATAGACCTGGCCAGTAAAATTTCCTCTTTATATTATTTGTCATTCTGCGTACCCCAGCGTGACCACTGGTCGGTAGCAAATGATAGTCATTCAAAATAAATCTTTTTTCGTCTTCATTAAATACTCTCTGTACTCCTCTAAGGATATACACTCGTGGACCGGTCCAAGTTTTTAATAGTTTGAGCTCATTACATAATCCTTTGATAAATTCTTCATTATCTTCATTTTTAATAATACATATTTCTCTTAAATTTATTTTTTTACTAAATTTCTCTAACTTAGTCACAAATTCGGCTCGCGAGAAGTGTGCCCTAAAGTTGAGATTTATGCATAACATTTTCTTAGTATCAATGTAATTAAAACATTCATCTAAAACAGTTATTAAATTCTGTTTTTTATATATGTCTAACTTTTCCTTCTCTACTAAAATCATTTCTACCAAACCGCACGGTTTCTTTAATAACTCAACGACTCTTGGTTGATCAGACCCGTTGTCTGTCGGTTTATTAAGGATTGGTGATTCTGCTTTACTGTTCTCATCCATCTTTCTTTTCATTGATCTAGTCAGAATATTCACTTCAGAAATTTTCTCATTCATACCTTTTAATTCACTCGATGTAACATGTACTCTAGACAAAGCGTCAGCAACCGCATTGTCTTTCCCTTTCACATACACTATCTTAAAATCGTACTCTTCAAGGGTTAAACGGAACTTTAGTAATCTACTTGAAGGATCTCTTATTCCAAACAAGTATATTAAAGGTTTATGGTCTGTCATTATTGTGAAATGCCTAGCATATAAATATGGTCGGAAATACTTGACTGCCCAGACTATAGCAGTAAGCTCCTTTTGGATTGTAGGGTAATTTAATTCGCCTTTATTTAACGGCCTACTAGCATATGCTACAGGTCTCAAATCTGCATTACATAAGACCGCACCTATAGCTGTACCTGATGCGTCTGTCTGTAATATAAACTCGTTTGTATCTGCAAAATTTGGGTATTGGAGTATGGGTGGAGTCATTAATGCTTGTTTTAGTAATATAAATGAATTTTGGCATTCATCTGTCCAATTGAAATTAACGTTCTTTCGACATAATTGATTTAAGGGTAAGGTTAATTGAGCAAACCCCTGTACAAATTTTCGGTAATAATTACAAAATGCGACGAAACGTCTAACTTCGTCCGCATTTTGGGGAACAGGGTAATTTTGTAGAATTTTGGTTTTCTCTGGGTCTGGTAAAACACCATCTGCTGACACGAGATGTCCTAAATATAGAATTTCTTTTTTCAAAAAGTTACACTTTCCTGGATTGAGTTTTAAATTTACCTTCCTAAGTCGCTCAAGTACTGAAATAAGGTTAGAATTGTGAATTTCTAAACTTCTGCCCATGATAACTAAATCATCCATATACAGAAAACATTTTTCAGGAGCTATTCCGGACATAGCAATAGACATTACTCTACTAAAATTACTACAGGAAGTTTTCAAACCCATCGGTAATCGTTTTAATTGATATTGACCATTGTTTGTAATAAATGCTGTATATTTACGGCTTTCTGGATCGAGACTTACTTGGTAATAACCTTGATTTAGGTCTAAATGTGAGTAATAAATAGAACCTGATAGGGAATCTAAAATATCGGTGATGTTTGGAAGTGGAAACTTATCATCGACAATTACATCATTAAGTTTTCTATAGTCCACGACTAAGCGCCACTTTTTAGTAGTGTCTGACTTTTTTGGCACTAAAAGTATAGGGCTAGACCACTCACTAGTGGCTTCTTCAATTATGTCATCTTCTAACATTTTTTTAATTTGTTTATCAACTTCTGGCTTCATTGACTGTGGTAGTCTATAAGGCTTTACATATACTGGGCTAGTGTTAGGTTTGAGTGTAATAGATTGTTCATACACGTTAGTTGTAGACAGTCTATCCCCTGGTAAAAAGAAAACATCAGAATATTTAGAACAAATTACTTCAATGGAATTCTTTTCTTCAGAGTTTAAATGGTTTATCTGTAGTAAAGAAAGTAATTTTTGAGCTCTGCTAACGTCAGAATTTGTTTCAGCAAAAGAAAAAATGTTATATTCGTCTAAACAACTAACTTGTGGTACAAAATTAGTTAAAGTAACTTCTTCCTCCCCAACGTTAAGTATTTTTATTGGTATTCTACCGCATTTTGGTTTTACAATAGTCCCAGCTAAAAACACATCCTTCTCTATTTCTCTCGTGCTTACAATACAATCATCATTTACATCAGTACCTATATAGACATAATGTATAGACTCACTCCGTGGCGGTATTTTTAGATTATTCGTAAAGTTTGGCTTGTCTAATAGTTGTAAATGGGTTATACTAGTGTTATAATTAATAGTCAAAATGTTAGCTGATAAATCAATATTACAATGATAAGTAGATAGAAAGTCTAATCCTAAAATACCATTCGCTTTCAAAGGTAATTTTTCAAATACATAAAACTTTTGTGATATACTAGTGTGGTTTGGTAGCTTAAGTTTTAAATTTACGTATCCTATAGAATAAATTTGGCCTCCTATTCCATTAATTACGGTATCGTCGTTAACTATAGGTATACACTTGGGTAATTCGTCTCTCTTTATAATTGATATTGATGCTCCGGTGTCTAAGAGAAATAAATATTTTCGATTATTGATACAAAACGTCACGAATTTACACTGACCATTAGTAGATAAAACATAATTCTTAATCACGAAAAAACTCCTTAGTTAAATCTTTAGAAGTACCTGGTGAGTCAGTGTTTGAAGTTTGATAATTATCATTATCATTTTGTTCTATAGAATAAATATTTTTACGCTGGCCATGCCATTCACCACGAGGTCGGTGGTCGTACCTGTTGTTATTAATTCTACCACGGTTATTATTTTGGAAAGGTTTTCCGGAACCACGAGAATGAAAATTGTTACTTCCACTATAGTAATTCCCTGAACCACGAGAATGGAAATTGTTACTACCATTATAGTAACTACCTCGCTGACCTTGACCCCTAGATCTCATAAAGGGTTTGTACATACCTCGCGGCCTCCGAGTAAACTGCATAACATCGGACATGGTTGAATGGGAATACTTTGTCGCCTCCTCATCCTTAGCTACCTGTATTGCCTCCCTGAGGCTGGTGCAGTTTCGCGCTGCTACAATAGTGCTCAGCCTGGCATCTTTCAGACCATCTGAAAATTTTTTTATGGACATTTTTTCATTTAATGGTTTTAACACCTTATAATTAGTTGAGTCACCATCGGCCTGAGATATTGTAAGATCTGTAAAAAGTTTTTCCAGTTCAGCACCATACTCGTCAATAGACTTCCAACCTTGATTAGTGCTAAGTAATCGAGATTGAATAGCTGAAGGACATTTAACAGCCAAAAAATGTTTTCTCATATCCTGGAGTAAACTACTAACCGTAGAATAGTCGCTTGATAAACGTAGCTTAGCACTTTCTGAGAGTCGACCTTTAAGTACAAACTTAATTAAATAGTTTTGACCTGCACTATCTAACATATCCGCATACAATTCCACTGCATCTATCAACCGTTTAGTGGTCTCCTCTTTATCATCCATAAGAGGTATTAAACTACACGCGGTACGCATATCAAAAGCCATTTTGCTTAATTTTGGTTCGTATGAACACAGCTTAGTAATTTCTAAATATAATTGTTTAATATTATCATAAACAGTAGTTATGGATGTCACTACTTCGGGTGTCTCGTCACTAGATAATTTTGATAACAATAAATCGGCTTCTTTGTATAAGCATTCAGCCTCTTCTAATTTATTTGAAGCAATAGAACCCTGATATCTACTCTGACCTTTCTTCACTAAATATTTACGAATGTCTAATATCTCATTATATAATTTTATAAAATTTTCAGCCATACTATAATTAAACAAAGAAGAATAACAATGTTATTACATCATAAATTCAGAATAATTCTTGGTTGTTACCAACAGACGCTAAATAAGTCCAACTATTCTAAACAATACCATATACGTAACGAGCTATCATGTTCGATGAGTCTCTGCGCTCGATTTAAGAACAGTTTATATGTACTTAATTTCTAAAATTAAAATAAAACTTACCTATTTTAATGTTGTTTTTTCATAATTACACATGATTACAATATTCATACTATAAATTTCTTCTAACATACGTACTGTAAATTTAAGTAAGCATTAATAAACACAGACATAATTAAAAAAAAAAGTAGGTATACGAGTAATACACTATTGAAGATTCTTTATCATTATAAAATTATTATTAAATTATTGATACGCTTAATCTATCGTCGATTGTCTTTCTCAAGTTCTAGTGGAGCCCTAAAATGTAGTTTTCTTCACATGGACATTAAAATGTAGCACCGTTTATTATTATTATAGTTTTTAGTCAATTTTTTTTTTTTTTTTTTTTAACACTTTAACTTATTATTTATTTATATATTTCACTTTTAGTATACGCACTTAGACCTTTTCAACACGAGCGAAGTTACACTTACAACCACTTGTAGACGCCTGTCTCCGGTGTATAGAACGACGGTTCATCTGTCTTTCCATCCATCTGGTATGCGTTTTTTTGTAAAAATAGCAAGTTGCATACAATGCTGCAGCCAGTAAGACGATCACGATGACGGTCAACAATATGTTTGTCACACTGATGGTCGCATAAGAAGTTTCCGCCGATGCGCTATTTTTGCCATCACCAGCAGCAGTTTGCGCAATAATTGTTTCCTCTTTTGAGTATGTCTTCCCCATGATGTATAATTTTAATAAAAAAAAATATTTGTCCAAATCACTGCACAGTTTACATTCGCGGCGTTACAAGAATGCGCTCCATTACCATATATGGCAGGCAGGGTCGCCATGCGATGCCGGGAGCTCGGGAGATAAGTTAAACAAACGAATGATGAATTATGACTACTTTATTAGGCAAGATACATTGTTATATATTGATTATTACTTATGAATAGGTACTTACTTACACTTACACTTACTACACCACTACAAATCTTTGCCAAATTTTTACCATTTTTAAAGTGAATTTAATGCGTTGTTTAGGTGTATATCGTTCTATTTTTATTATTGGCATACTTTTCATCATTAAATTAAAAAACGTTAATTTTTATTTAATAAAAGTATTTCAATTGTTTACAAAACTAGTTTGAATTGGTAGGACAAGGTGAAAATATGAAGGGACATATTTTTGCGAAATGGCCCATACAACAACAACGGATACACTTTCAGTTGTTTACGCTTTGATGACGGATAAAACAAGAGGAATCATACTTCATTCTATTCTGGCTCAATGATACAGTCCAGAATACCAAATTGATCACCTAATTACGCTTCCGTTCCGTTATATATTTACGCTTTATGTACCTACTTTATGTCCATATTTAATGCACCAACGGCCGAATACTTAAACGTCTTTTAAAATAAAGCGGCGCTTAAACTAGATATTTGTATGAGAATTTCTAGTTTAAGCGCCGCTTTATTTTAAAAGACGTTTGAGTATTCGGCCGTAAGTGTAGCTCTCTAATTATTCAAACAAGGAAAAGCAAAGGCAAATAAAAACGGGAAAATAATACAAGTGACATGGACAAACAATTGTCATTTTATTTTTATTTTCACCTGTACTATTAGATTTCATAGCGTACAGTATGTTCTGTAAAAAGGTTATGCTAGTTTGACTACGAGGAATTGTCAAAATTCCTCGTGGTCAAACTAGTTAGACAAAATAGTTTGACCACGAGGAAGAGGGTTCTTCTTCCTGACCAATAAGTACTTGAGTATTGTGATCAGTCACGTAATAAAATTCAGTTCAACGTTCCAGTTGACTCTCATAAATAAAAGCAATGGTAATGACGATATTGTGGCAAAATACTGTTCATTCGAAAATCTCTACTTTGCGACGGAAGACGCTACAAAATAAACTCTTCGTTGGCGTTATACAGTTGAGCTTTAAGTTGCCGTATAAAGCAATGGTTAAATTTGGTAGTCGGAGACGGATACTCTGGTAGCCTAGTAGTCATGGCGCTAGACGCGCATAGTCAAGAGACGCGGGTTCGATTACCAATTTTTTTTTATTGTCTTTCGTCTTTTCAATCGTGAATGTTTCTCATTCTTCATTCCATGAAATGAGAAAGTAATTACGTATTTAAAAAAAAAACTAATTACATACCTACATGTATAGGTACTAAATAAACTATATACCTACTAACTATACTAAATAAACGATACGTTACGTAATACGAATGTAGTCTTAATGATATTAATGTAAATATGTTATTACAATAAAAGAAAAGAGGGTAGGTAATAGCATAATAGTCGATGTTAAAACATTTTAATATGACACTGTGCCATGCGGAAGGAGAGAGAAAAAAGTGTTGTCCTAGAACTAAATCAATAAAGTGTTAGTTTCATAGTTTACTTAACATACAACATGTTGAGATCAGTGAATGAGAACGTAATCAAGTCAAGTAATGTATGTATTTATTTCATTTAACAATTTATGTATTGTACCTAAGGTTATATTTTAATAAAAATCCAGATCTGGTGACAATGGCACCAAATGTGAAGTATATCCATTCGCACAAAAAAAAGCTTTAGCCGTTTTCGAGAAATCAGGTAACAAACACGATTAAAAATACAACCTAATTGAGAACCTCCTCCTTTTTTTTGAAGTCGGTTAAAAAGGAAACACCTCCTGCACTATGGTTCGACTCCTACATTGCGTTGAATTTTCATGATTTTGGATCACATCAAATAAGTAGATAGGTACCTATCACCCGCACGGTAGCTACATACTTATATGTACGAGCGCTTGGCCACCGTGACAGTGACATCATCCGTCGCAATATCTCTTTCCAACTAGATTACAACAGTAGGTACTTACGAGCTACATAACTAGGTATAATGTAGCTGTATACTTGTGTCGTGTTGCAGCGGTGCCTAAGTACAATAATGATAAATGAAGCAATAAAGTTTGTGTTCGCGTGCTTCCTGCTGCTCGTGGACCACATGATATGCTCCTTCAGAGGAGTCACCTACATGAGGGCGCGCAGAAACCGCCCCGGCTCTGTACCCATTTGGCCCCTAGAACGGGTACCTACAGATGATGTAAGTTCTTCTCTATCTATCACCAAATAGTTTTATAAGCAGATGTCTATTGAAACTTGACGTCACCTCAGAAATGTGTCAATTTTCTTACACAATTGAACGGCGAGTGCGCGGCAGCATCACGCGGCATTCGTAAGACACATTTCTGCCGCGCTCTAGTTTGGACAAAGCTAACTAATGTTTGCGTGGCAGTACTGCGCACATACAATCGCCGGCGAATGAACAATGATAACGTTCGCGCGCGGCAGCCGCGCTCGATTGCCGCTCGATGTTTGGACACACCTTAAGGGCTCTTTCAATTTAGGCGGCACTGCAAACGTACGACACGAAATTAAAAGTGCTCTAAGTACGATACTCTGCGTATTGTAGCTATGTGGTGAACTGTTTGGTTCATAAATGGGTACCACTTATAACAAATGACACGGCGGCTTCAGAAGTTTCTGAACACCGCGCTTGATAGACCCAGGATAGTAAGTAGACATGCTCACTGTCAACCACATATGACGAATGTGCTGAACCGCTTCGATTCAGATAGTTGACTCAAGTTCTGACTTTTACAAAACATTGAGTCTTGTTCAAAATGTTTGTATGTTCCAGACCCGAGTAGCACACGATGATTAAGCTACTGCTGCAGTTACTGTTGATAGTGGTGCGCGTCATGTGGCTCACGCTTTGCCTCTACAGACTCTATCAGGTAAATACATTATGTAGATAATATTTATATCTTATTAGTGATTTAACCTAATCAAAGAATTGGGTGGGCACCCTGCCTCGTTCTTAAAACGATGGATAAGATAGGCAATGGAAATACCTACTTGGAGAGGGCCAGTGTCTAGCAGTAGACCGTCTGTTAGCTAATATGATGATGACAATGATTTCCATCTAAGTTTTAGTCGTGACGTCAGCATCATTGTTCCTTCCCAAAGCTATGACCGTGAATCACGACAAGTTTTTTAACTTCCATCTTTTTAAGTACAATTACAATCAGATATATCGTAGCAAACAATGTGATCAAATACTTCTGAACAATTTCAAATGTCAATAAGTTCTATACGCATAAGTGACCATTAATATCTGAACTTTCATTGTTTAATAAGTCAAACTATCAATTTGTTTAATATTTAAATATTAATGGTCACTTGTGCCGCATATAACTTATTGATATTTTAAATTGTTCAGAAGTAATTGTTCACCTAGTCTGCTACGTTATATCTGACGCTGACTGTACCTACCCGCGGTACAATGTGTTTAGTTATTATAATACATTAGTGTAACTGCAGGTGATCGCGCAGGCGGAGGGCGAGGGCAGGCGCGAGGAGAGCGAGCGCAGTCGACGCTGGGAGGCGCTCGAGACGCCCGCGCTGCGCGACGCCAGGCTCGCGCGTCCACAGACCTCGCGACATTAGTTACATACAGCGCTAGCATACCTACTGTACCTACTGCCGAATGTCTACTCTATTATACATGATGAAGGTGCAATAAAATTATATTACACTTTATGGTTGTCTCGTTTTAAAGCCTCGTAGTTAAATCATTCACTTAAGATATCTCAAAGTTGCAACACTGCATGTGTTCTAGTGAAACGTACTAAACTAATAAAAAATAAGTAATCATTCTAAAAGTGTTTTTTTATTCTATGCGCGAGTAACCATTGTTCAATTAAAAACTCAACTATTGTACAAAACGTATTTATTATTTATTTATAAAGTTGGATGATCATTACAGTTCTGTTTAAACATAACAGTAGGTATATATATCTCGTACTACCTACATTTTATATGTATTATAATAATATTGACATATTTAACACTCTTACACAATCATAATAATATTATTATTGCAACATGCTGTACAATTACTATCAGAAATTTCGTAGCAGACAAGGTAGCCAAATATTTCTGAACAGTTCTAAATGTCAATAAGTTATAATATGCTACAAATGACCAATAACATCTGAACGTTAAACAATTTGACTGTTTACTCATTTAAACAATGAATGTTGAACTGTTTAGAAATATTTTGTTACCTTGTCTGTTACGAAATATCTGATGGTGACTATACCTACGCTCTCACACGTTTGCTCACAACTCTTAGGACTGAAAGGAAAAACCATATTTATTCCAAATTCTCTCGTAATATATTAGTTTTAGATTAATATTCTTTCACTGTGGTGTAAAGGATAAAAATACGATTAAAAATTTAAGTAAAGATCCGCCTCGAGGCGAGTAGTTAAATCATGAAGAAGAACGAAAATATAAGATAAGAACATAAAGAAGTAATAGTGAACAATATTTACGTACAGGAAGATTACCAAATTAAAAAGGAATGTTATTTACATTACTATAGGTAATAACTGGAAGGAGTTGGGACCATCATTCAGAAATCATCTGTCAGAGCTTAAGTGGGTCCTAAATGTAACAAAGTAAATAGTACAAACAAAGTTACCAGCACTAAAAGAGGCAGCATGTTGGCTGGTCCAACAGCTTCACTTGTTACTCTCTTACTAGTGATAAAGACTTGTTATCAGGACACAAACAATAATTGCACAAATATATTCATACCCCAGTACACTCATTAATATTAGATCAAATAATAAAAGAATATTAAATAACGCCATATTTATTTACAATACAATCGGATATAGATAAAAATATATTTATTATTAATATCGTAAGAAACAAAACTATTCTGATTACAAACAAAACAATTATATTCACACGTTTACATAATCATCGGACAACTACATTACTTTACAATATAATATATACTTACTATCATCAATATTATATTTATTATTTGCTAACCATAATCTCCGCCAAACATTAATTTATTACAATAATTACAATTGGAAGTCCACACAAGATAGTTTATTGTTCTCATGTCATATTAAACATCACCATCCTGATATCATTCACTATTAATGCTAACTTATGCTAATAATAATTAATTTAATAAAAAAAAAAACAAATGTATTACTAAACAAGTGGATATCAAAATGGCTTCCGTACTAACAAATTCGCTTATACTCGTAATATTGGACACAACAAGAGGACGCGTCGGCTATCACAAACATAATTTAACGATTGATTTAAATGCTGTTACGAGGATTATTAAACATATTGATGTGGGACTAACAAACTGATAATATCTTCAAACAATGTAAATTACAATTGACACAAACATACGAATTATACAATCAATACATAGAGACCGATGACATCAATACTTAACACCAACTCTAACTAGGTGGATACCTTTCACAAGTTTACCATTTTATTTTCTCTTTTAACACGATGTAGGTATGGTCCCATTTATTAAAATTCAATTATTTTAATTAGCAACATGTTTAAGACTTGCAAGATACACAAATCAACTAATACCCAAGTAACACAGAAAGCATTTTAACAAGCAACAAGTGAACTTATATAGAGCTTAAGACCCGTACAAACTCTTATATAAGTTCACCGAGCGTCTTGAAGCTGAACAATGGCATTTGAAAATCTTTGTAATGCTTTACGCTGTATAACAGTTGGATAATGGCATATCAGAATGCTTTTGTAAAGCCTTTAGCTATTTTTAGTGCTTTTGGTTCTACAAAGACATTTTAAAGTAGTTAATAAGTGCTTGAAGCTGTTTTACAGCACAAACGTGAACCACTATAATGCCGTGTAAATCCGATATCCAGCTTTAAGCTGTTTTTTGTGCCTTTTGCTGTGTAAAAGCACTTGTAAGGGGTAAGTAAAAGCTTAATGCTGCTGAACAGCATAAATGTGAATCAATATAATGCTTGCATTTTAAAGGAAGAACTGAGTGCTGTTGTGTAGCTAATAGCTCTTTAAACAATCACACGTGAGTAGTTGTAATGCTGGTGGCATTAATTGGGCTCACCGGGCTGCTTAAGGCTGACCACCATTTTGTAAATATTTTATAACCAAAAAATATTTTCTTTCGTATCTATTTATAAAAGGAATTGTCATTTAAAATATTTATATAACTTAATTTAATACAGTACAAGCAAAACTATGATTGTATTTATTCAAAACTTATTCTGTACTAGGAATACACATTTGTTTTGGTTTTACACACATCATTTTTATAAAACATTTTGTATGAAAACCACAAAATATCGAAGGCGCGTGAAAATTTTCAATGAAACTTATATAAACAAGGACAGTAAACTACACTGCGTAGTAATATTTGAAGGCAAGAAATAACAAACGAGTCAAAAACTTATCCGATGAATTTGTTTTGATGCAAATTATAATATGGCGTCACTCACTGTTTTATTTTGACCGTCTTTACTTATTCTTTTTTTGATTGTAATAATTTACACGCAATAATATAAAGTTTCCTAAGTGTGAACACTTAAATTGCTCCAATAATTCTTTTAGCACATTTAAATGCTAGTCTAATGCTTTTGTAATGCCGTTGGCATCTTCACTATCAATAATTTTGCTATTATAATGCTTCTGTAATGCAATCGGCTATCTCATTGACCATTTTAATGCTTTCTTAATGCGATTGGCAATATTATTGACCAAAATGATGCTTCTTTAATCCGATTGACATCTTTCTTGACCATAATAATGCTAATATAATGCGCCAGTAATGCTATTAACCAGCTACTGTGAACCTATATACGGCATAAAGATGTATAATTTGTGCCCAAATAAGCATTACAGTAGCCATAAAAACGTTTATAATGCGACTATAAAACTAACTCAAAATGCTAAAAGGATACAAGAATACTCTTATTCGGCCCTTATAATGCTTTGATGTGTTACTTGGGTACTTCATCAGAGTGAAACGGAACGCGGCAGGTACAGTCAACTACAAGTGAGGATTAACGCATTCAATATTACAAAACATCTTAACTCTAAATGCTTCCATAAGTGTCGTGCCGAGGAAAGAAAATAGTCTTATCATTAGTAATGTCGAATTAACACTGAATACCATTTTTTCATAAATAACTGAACACGAAAAGCGTTCTATAATATTGATTCCATTAATCGACTTCTGACTCGACTGTACCAAGCATACATGAGTCCCACTTCGGAGCCTCCTTCACTTACGGAAAGGAATTATAAAATATCTAACTATATTATTTACATATCTATATAAAAAATCAGTGACTTACAAAATGACAATTTTAATTTTATAATTGTCGCGTTTCATCATATTTTATTATTACATACTTGGGTATTTTCGCGAATATTTGGTAAATACTCAGTCCGGTGTAACCAGGACGAAACGCTTCAAGGTATTTATATATTTTAATTATATTTTTTTAGAATTATAATACGGGAAACTGAGTACCAACGTACTCAGTTTCCCACATTAGTTTTCCCTGTGTCTAATATAATAAAAGTATTTACCTAATTTTCGCGTAATGACCCTTGTATAGAACAGTTACAAGTCTGCGCGTGTGTATCCGCAGAGCCGCTAGTAGGGCTATAGCAGCGCGCGGATCTCCTTGTGCACGTGGCAGAGGTAGTCCACGTACGAGGAGGCGCCGTCCACGCCGCGGTCCTCCACCAGGAAGTGGCGCAGCACCGCCTCCAGCTTGTCGTGCTGACGCATTATCGTTAGCTGCAACAACGACAATACTTAGATGCAACAACGACAATACTTAGATGCACTACTTTACATTCACTACAAACATCATGAATATATACAACACAGATAATATAATATACAAATCAGATAATATTCTAAATTACTTCAGGCGTTCCTCAAGGATCAAATTTAGGGCCGGTTTTGTTTAACGTTTTTGTCAACGATCTTCCAAAATGCTTTAATAATTACTTATTATTTATAGATGCTGATGATTTGAAAACAGCCAGGGTGATTGAATGCAATTAATGATTCATTACAAGTAATCTAATACCTTACATAATAGCAACTATTATCTATATGTGTATGATTGTCTTTACGTCTTGATATGTATACTAGGCATCAATGTTCGGAATCAAGTGTTATGAGTACGTATAGATGATCAAACAAGAAGAAAGCCTGGTTTGTATTGATATTTTAGACGTTGGTTACATCTATGCCTCTTAATACCTTGAGTGTTACTTAACTATTAGATGCTGACTGTACGCATGATTACTATTATACCCCTTCCAGCGTAAGTTTAGCTTTTTGACAGTTCACGTCCATGAAGTTTCGTAATACTTCTGCTTATTTTTCAAACAAATAATATTGTATTTCATAGACGTATTCATGTTTTTTTCAGTTACCATGGTTACTTAGTGATAGACACTCATAACGATTACCACCATTATGAAACAAATTACAAATAATCGGTAGAAATAAATGCTATGAATAAACCTGAACTCTTCATAATACGTTTATAAAATGTAATATGATTTTTTAGATTAGCTATAACCCGCGAATATGTCACGATAAATTATGTATTTTAAATAATACTTAAGCTAACTATAATTTTATAATATTAAGCTATAGGCTAATTCTCTTAACATAGATAAAGAAAGAAACAGTAATAAAAAGATAATGTAAGTTGATGTAAGGATCCAAATGTGTAAAATAAAGTAATTTGAAAAATCGAAAAATCGCGAAATCGCTTACAATCGGATGGCATTACATTCGAGATACTGCTGAACGTCACTAACGTCAACCTGTCAAATGTCGTTAAATATAGTGGAAAGGGTATAGTTGACGTTATATGTAATAGTAATGAAGTCGTGTAGGTGAAGTTTGTATCTATATGGGATTCGTAAAAATGCAATGTTCTCATACAACTTAAATGATAGAAAGCTACATATGAAAATCTATTTATAATCTAATGAATACGAGCAATAATATACAAAGAATGCGCTATTTATACTGATGAATGACAGGTAGCAGGTCCAAACGGTTCCGCTACGATTTGTATTAGCGAATGATATATTTTCATCTCAACAGCCAGAAAGTACAGCAGTACTCGTAATATACATATCGGATACACAAATAAGTAAGATAATAATACCAATCCCATCCCAACCCATTCCATAATGATGCAAAACGGAACCTAAATCAAGCATCCACCGACACCAGTTCAAATCTCATTCAGCAAGGCAAACGCAATCTTCAACATGAAACAGCCTGTCGTAATCCACCATTATGCACCCCAACGATGTGACCCATGTGGCAAGCGAATAATAAGAGTGTTTCCCTCCTCCTTCTCAGACATACATCATTTTAAGCACAGCCTTGTGCACGTGCATGAGATGCTCGGTGTAGTCGGGCGAGCCGTCCAGGCCGCGGTCCTCCGCCAGCAGCCGGCGGAACTGCGCCTCCTCGCGGCTGTACTGCCACACCACCGACAGCTGGACATGCATCCCCACACTCAATATAACCCACAGTTACACTGCCTCACACACTACATTTGTGTGATCCACTAATTATTGCCTAGAGTCTGGATGTTCTTTGTGTTTGTTATTTCACGTCTGCTAAAGTCCCCGCGACATAGAGCTTGATCCTTAGTGCGGGGGAACTCAAAAACTTCTCACAAGCAATACTACTAGTACAGTCACGAGTGTTCATTTGGGACACATTTCTATCAAGTGTTGAAGAAGATCGATAGTGTTGAATGTCAACTTGTTGTAGATAAACAAAAATTTTATAACAATTAACATATTAGTTCAAAATGGAGTAAGTTTGCTAAACTATATTCATTCTTATGTAGGTTCCAAATGAACACTCGTAACTATACATCTTTAACCGTGCTCTAAATATAGTGTAATGTGCAAACGAAGCGTGCAGTATATAACACTCCGTGCTCTAGTATATACTCGCAAACCATGCGAAGCTCATAAAGCACATCGTAATTTATGCTTCCGCCATATTATTAAAGAAGAAAATTCTAATAGTTTCACTACGTTAGAAAGAAAACAGAATATCCCATTTTAAGACCTTACTGCGATACTAATAATAAAATTGAATTGTAAAAACAGGTCATCACATCACGAACTTTAAAAATTAAGTAATCCAAATAATTCTAAAAATAAAGGACAAGCTTTCTCCATATACATAGCACTATTTGCAATAAACAAACAGTTTGGGACAATTTCTACTAATAATTCAATGCTCTAATAGTTACGTTACAATAGGGGCCTTTTTAACAAATTTTTACTACTTTATAATTAAGTTAACAAGACATAAGTGTATGTAGGGCACGTACCCGCATGGCAGTCCTGCGCTTGGCCCTGGCGGCGGCGACGATGTCCCGCGCGGCCTGGCTGGCGGGGTTGTCCAGCGCGGGCAGCTCGCCCACCTGCGTGTCCACGTGCGCTGCTGACGTCACGCCGAACACGTCGCGCACCAGCTCAGCCGGCGCCTGCGACCCCACCCACACCAGCATGTGCACGCCGTTCTCTGTCACACGAACAAACACACCAAATATAAGAAGAAACTTCAGGGTTCATGTATTTAATTTAACGTATGATATTAGGTCCTGCAAACGTTGTAAATTACATAATAATATGTTTTTTTTATATTTAATACAAAAACTTAAAGCATTACGTTAACTCTTCAATTGCAACATTGAAAGTTTACGACTGTCGCGCCTAGATGGCGTTGTTACAGTTGAGTTTAGGTCGCGCGCGCTAGTAACGCCGTATAAAGCAATGGTTAAATTTGATAATCGAGACAGATACTCGGATGGCGGCGCTGGACGCGTATAGTCCAGAGACGCAGGTTCGAGTCCCGCCTCGAGTACCAATTGTTCAATTGTCTTTCTTCTTTTCGGACTTTAAACGTAGTGTTAAAAAATCTTTGTACAGAAGATAATGACGCGAGTCAAATTATTTGTTGCCAACCATCTCTTCATTTACAGGTTGTTGGACTACGTTACTTGATAGAAAACGTAGTTATTCTGAAAATAAAGCTGGACATACCTAGTAGATATATCCCCTGGTCGTTCATCTTGTCGACGGAGGCGCGCAGCGGGTGCGGCACGTAGTCGGGCGAGTCGGCGAGGCGCGCGAGCGGCAGCAGGCGCGGGTACGTGTACACCACGGAGCTGGACACGTCCGCCGTCAGCGCGCGGTACATCGCGCACGAGCGGTCGTCGCACGTCATGTCCGGACCTGCACCACATACTCACTTATGTATAACAACTCGGTCTCATCTATCAAACACGGTGCAAAAAATAATATGGTCATAATATTTCCATCAGTTTAATATTGTTTAAAACGTGGGATAATGCTAGGCAACAGAATCCATTATTTGAAAATAAAATTAAAGAATTTCGATGAATTTTATTGTTCGAAGGTTCAAAGTAAGCCGAGCTTCAACTAAAAGTATTAGTCAATCGAGACCTCAAACATAGAAACATTCATGTTCACGGACATAACAATTCAATCAAACAATCGAACTCGAAATCTCTTCATTCAATTACAATATCATCAGGAGAAAGTAATAGTAAGAGTGTGTGACCTCCAGCGACGGCATCGGAGCGCAGCACGCAGTTGGTGTAGAGCGGCAGCAGCTTCATGGGCTCGGGCAGCACGAGCTGTCCCGCGGAGGAGTATAAGTAATAGTAAGAGTGTGTGACCTCCAGCGACGGCATCGGAGCGCAGCACGCAGTTGGTGTAGAGCGGCAGCAGCTTCATGGGCTCGGGCAGCACGAGCTGTCCCGCGGAGGAGTATAAGTAATAGTAAGAGTGTGTGACCTCCAGCGACGGCATCGGAGCGCAGCACGCAGTTGGTGTAGAGCGGCAGCAGCTTCATGGGCTCGGGCAGCACGAGCTGTCCCGCGGAGGAGTATAAGTAATAGTAAGAGTGTGTGACCTCCAGCGACGGCATCGGAGCGCAGCACGCAGTTGGTGTAGAGCGGCAGCAGCTTCATGGGCTCGGGCAGCACGAGCTGTCCCGCGGAGGAGTATAAGTAATAGTAAGAGTGTGTGACCTCCAGCGACGGCATCGGAGCGCAGCACGCAGTTGGTGTAGAGCGGCAGCAGCTTCATGGGCTCGGGCAGCACGAGCTGTCCCGCGGAGGAGTATAAGGAGTATAAGTGGTAAGTGAAAAACGTGGGTAGGCTTAAATAAGGCAACACTAATTTTTAAAGTACTGGTTTTATTAATTAAATTAAAATAGTTTAAAGTATTATTTGCTTACTTTTTTTTCTTGGATTAGGTCTAGTACAATCCAAATAACGTGTACAAACGTTGGTGACACTATATGTAACACCTAACACTAAATTTTCACCGCCTGCCGACTGTCTAGCCCACACTTTGTACTTTCAAAATCTACACATTTACATTTGCACATTGGAAGCACTATGTCGCAGCTTTTGGAGATCCAACAAGCACAGAGAAGTCTTGAGGAGTGTGTGATGAAGAAGATGGACGAGTTGCAGGCTCAGCTTGTCTCTGGAGGGGCCGCTAAGGATACAGTGGCTAAGGTTGCTGAGGAATTTCGTACATTCCGAGAACTCACTTATAGTATGCTTAGTCTTATTAGTAAGCAGATCTCCGAGTGCTCAAAAGCGATCGACATCATGGAAACCAGGCAACGGAGAAAGATGCTGATTGTGTCTGGAGTACCCGAGGATGACACGGAGAGCTGTAGGGCTGTTGTTCTTGGGATTCTTCATCGTAAGGTGGCTCTTAACGACATTGCTCCTTCTGCTATTAATACCTGCCATCGTCTAGGAAGCATTAATAAAGATCATCCTAGACCTATTCTTGTCAAATTCGCTAGTATTGACATCAAAAGTGCTGTTTGGAGAGCAAAGGCCAAGCTGAAAGGATCCGCAGTGTCGTTCAAGGAATTCCTCACAAAGTCCAGGCAGGCCGTCTTTATGAAAGCTCGAGCGCACTTCGGTATGCGGGCTTGCTGGACGCTGAACAGCGTGATCATTGTTATCGCTCCGGATAGAAGCCGACACAAGCTGGTAACGATTGAGGAACTCAATTCCCTGATCGATAAGTTTCCGAAGACTTCAGGCTCGTCATCGTCACATTAACTTGTTTTAAGTTTAACGCCGAACGCACTTTACTTTGTTTACTTTTATTTCTTTAAGTGGATCACAGCACCTAGTCTGAAGGTAATATTGTTTTATATTATAATATTTACCCACTTTATTACTAGTTTAGTTATCTAAAATCTTTTTATTATTCAAAATGCCAAATTATTGTATGTTAATGTTAATGTCACTTTGACATTTACTCTCACGTCACAGTCTAAAGATACATTAAATCTGTGGAGTCTTATTTAGGGTGCGTTCGGAAACTTTTCTAGTGTTCTACATTTGTGTTGTTTTTTTTTTTTGTTACTTGTGCTTTTGTATGTTGTGTAAATATTCTTAAATTTTTGTGCTGGCTGGTCGGCGGGTGGTGCAGAGCTCAGTTTGTATTTTGCTGATAAGTGAGTAGTTCTTATATTTTGATATTTATTTATTCATATATTTTATTATTTGTTATATTATAATGTCATCGAATGATGACTCTTCCTTTTATTCTGCTAATAATTCGTCCGTTTTGTCCTCCGATGTCAGTTTTGATTCATCCAGCGGTACGTTAGGTGACACATTACTTCAACAATTTAACAACAATAATTATCTTAATGTTTGTCATAAAAACGCACAGAGTATTCCGAGTCATTATAATGATTTATGGGATACTTTTGCTAACTCGAACATTCATGCTATCCTGGTCTCAGAGAGTTGGCTTAAACCTAATCTTCTTTCAGCTACTTATCCTCTTCCCGGTTTCGTACTCGTCCGAAACGATCGGATAGGTAGGAGGGGAGGAGGGGTGGCTATTTATATCCGTAGTTGCTTCTTATACAATACCTTAATCTCATCTGACTCACAGGGAACCTCTTCCAGCACTGCGGAGTATCTCTTTCTTGAGGTTTGTGTTGGTGTTACTAAGGTTCTACTGGGCGTGGTTTATTGTCCACCCTCAGTTAATTATTTCACCGACTTGGAGTCGGTTTTAGAGTCCTTGGGGTCTGATTATGAGCACCACATCATCATGGGCGATTTCAACACCGATCTCGTTTCTAACCACTCATCCCGTTCCCTTAAGCTCCTTTCCTTAGTTGAGTCCGCCAGCCTTCACATTCTACCTCTTAAACCCACTCACCACAACCCGAATGGGGAGGACACTTGGCTGGACCTAATTATTACTTCTGACCCTACTCGTGTTTGGCAACATGGCCAATATCCTGCTCCCGGTTTTTCCCATCATGACTTAATCTTTATCTCCTATATCCAAAAACCCCCTAAGTCCCGTCCCAAGACCCTGCGCATGCGTTGTTTTGCGGGACTTGATATCGAGAGGCTACAAGACGACGCGTCTAAAATTGATTGGACGCCTATGATTAGTGCCACGTCTGTGGATAATATGGTCAACATTTTTAATGCTCTCATAATGCAATTGTATGATAAACACGCCCCCATCAGAATAGTAAAAGTCAGACGTCCACCGGCCCTTTGGCTAACTGAGGAGGTTAGGGTGGCTATGAGGAGAAGGGACCGTGCTCTTTCAAAAATTAGAAAAAATCGTTGTGACGCTAACTGGCTTATCTTTAAGGCTGCAAGGAATAGGTGTAATCAGATGATTCGTAACGCTAAACGCCGACATATTCATGATAACATAAATTCTAGCACTCCTGTCAACACTTGGAAATTTTTGAATTCTATTGGGATCGGGAAGTCACATCAAGCGGAGTTCCCACCGAATATTAATGTTGACGATGCTAATAGATTCTTCGCCAATGTCGTTTCCCCGGCCGTGGCCACGGTAAGGAAAACTACTGAGTTTATTCGTGACTTACCTTGTCACAACATAGACCCCTTTAATTTTTCTCCTCTTGCTCCAGGTGAAGTCAAAAAAACTATCCTGTCCATTAAATCAAAAGCTCTTGGTTTTGATGCTATCAGTCGTCACATGATCATTCTTATCTTGGATCAAATACTTCCCGCTATTCTTCACATCTTTAATTATTCTCTTCGTCTGGGCCAGTTCCCATCTTCGTGGCGTAATGCCTACGTTCGACCTCTCCCTAAGATTTCAAATCCTACACTTATTTCTCATTTTCGTCCTATCAGCATTCTTCCTTTCTTGTCAAAAGTACTTGAAGCTGAGGCATATAGACAATTTTCCGGATTCGTTAATAATAACAATTTATTGTCCCCGCTCCAGTCTGGGTTTAGACCTGGTCATAGTACAACCTCAGCCCTGCTTAAGGTGACGGGCGATGTGAGGGCGGTAATTGAGGAAGCTAAGATTACAGTGTTGGTCCTAGTTGACTTCTCGAACGCCTTTAACACTGTTAGTCATGATATTCTCATCTCTATTCTGTCCCATCATAAGGCTTCACCTGCAGCATTGGATTGGTTTTCTTCTTATCTTCGAGGTCGTCAGCAGTCTATTCGTATCTATGAAATTACTTCTTCTTGGTGCACTTTAGATGCTGGCGTACCTCAAGGCGGTATTTTATCTCCTCTATTGTTTTCATTATTTATAAATTTCCTAACTAAAGAACTTTCCTGCGACTATCATCTGTATGCCGATGACTTGCAGCTTTACACCCAGGCTAGTGTTGATCATCTTGATTTGGCTATTGACGCGCTTAACAAAGACTTAAAGGCGCTCCAAGATTGGTCTTTAAAATTTGGGCTGTCTGTGAACACTGACAAATGCCAGGCTATTTTAATAGGTAGTTCTCGTCTCGTAGCCAAGATTAATTTAGACACAGCCTTACCAATTATATTTAATAGCTGTATCATACCTTACAGTAATGTGGTAAAAGATTTAGGGTTATATCTTGATAGTACGCTAAGCTGGCAATCTCAAGTTAAGGTTGTAAGTCAGAAGGTTACTGGTACCCTTCGTTCCTTGAATCGCCTTAGGAATTTCCTACCACATAAAACGAAAGCAATGCTTGCGCAGTCCTTAATTTTCCCTCTCATCGACTATGGTGATGTGTGCTACCTTGACCTGAATGCAGATCTGCTCAATAAACTGGACCGACTTCTTAACAACTGCATTCGATTCGTTCACAATCTTCGTAAGTATGACCATGTCTCCTTTTACCGTTCAGAGTTGAATTGGTTGCCTATACGTCAACGACGTAATCTTCGGACGTTGAAACCGCTATTTTCCCTGCTTACTTCTCCTAATGCTCCTTCTTACCTCATACCACATTTTCAATATCTATGTTCCAGTCACAATAGACACCTCCGGTCTTCACACAATCTTCTGCTTCTTTGTCCTTCTCACACCTCTGCTCTTGTTCACTCTTCTTTCATGATACAATCCATTCTTCTATGGAATGCCCTCCCTCTCGAGATCAGGATGACTACGAGTCGTGCTGCATTTAAAGTTAAAGTTCGCCAACTGTGTACTGGTTATTAGCAGAATAATTGCCTTCCTTCATTCTTCCTTATTTATACACACATCAAAAAAGTCTAAGCAACATGCATGATATTACAAATTTACCATTTATATTAATTAATTTCTAAGTATTTACTCACTCAAAGTGTATAGGTAAGTAAACTTTTTTGTTATTGATGACATACTGGCTGGTTGTAAAAAAAAAATTTCGATTATGTTTTGTTTTTTTTCATAAAATTCAAATGACTGCGAATTTGTTTGAATTTGAGTGCATGTTAATTGCTACGTTTTAGTCTTGATTTTATAATTTTACCAACCATTTAAATACAGTTGGCGACAAAATTGAATTGTTAGATATTCTTTACGTCATGGAGCGACGTCATTTGACGGCAGATGAAATGCAAAGAGCTGTAGGGATGTTGCAAGCGGGAAGTAATCAATCTCAGGTATCTCGACATTTTGGTATTCATAGAAGTGTTATTTGTCGTCTTTGGCAGCGCTACAATAATACAGGGGAACCCGCTGAACAGCATCCAGGCCGTAAAAGGAGTACAACCACTCGGCAAGACCGGTACATACAACTGACTGCAAGACGCCAGCCGATGTTAACCGCTCGAGAGATAAGTTTGAGGCTACAAAATTCAAGTGGTGTTGATGTAAGTCCCCAAACTGTGCGAAATCAACTGCATGAGTACGGCCTACGAGCTCGACGCCCTATCAGGTGCCCACCGATACGTCACGGGAATCGCGCTCGTCGAAATGAATGGTGTAGAGAACGCATAACATGGACCCAGGAACAATGGGATAAAATTATGTTTTCCGATGAGTCGCGATTCGGGTTTAGGCCTGATACAAGAAGGGTGCGAGTGTACCGTCGACCCGGAAATACTGAAAGACTCAGGTGCGTTCAGGAAGTTCATCCATACAGCGGCTCAACAGTTATGGTATGGGCGGGTATTATGAAGAACAGGCGAACTGAGCTCGTTTTTGTAAATGGAAACATGAACGCTGAAAATTACGTTGAGGATATTCTCAGACCTTATGTCCATCCATTTGCACAAACCTTTGGCTCCGATTTTACGTTAATGCATGACAATGCGCGTTCACATACAGCTCGGCGAACCAGTGAATACTTGGCAACGGAGAACATCCAGGTATTGCCCTGGCCTGCACAATCGCCAGACCTCAACCCCATCGAGCACGCATGGGACATGCTCCAGAGACGTGTTTTGAAGGACTTGGACGGAGTGACAACAACCCAACAGCTGAAGGATTTGCTACAATTCCATTGGGAGCGAATACCGCAAGATGACATAAACAGTCTCATTAATTCAATGAATAATCGTTGCCGACAAGTTCTGAATAGCAGAGGAGGCCATACTTTGTATTAAATTGTCCTATTCTTTCACAATAAATTCATTTTCTTAAGAAATTTCAATTTGTAAAAAAAAAGTTTAGTTTCTTATGTACCTGTATATTCTAATATTGTTAATTTCTGTTATTAAAAGAACTTATAAAGAAAACAGCTGTTATTTTTACATCATAGAACCCTAAAAATATTATTTTAAAAATAAAATACAACGTTATAATTAAAATAAATGGTAAAATAAATTAATATAAATGGTAAATTTGTAATATCATGCATGTTGCTTAGACTTTTTTGATGTGTGTATATTTAGTCTTACATATGTATATACATATTTATATATAAATATATATCTCTTTTTTTTTATGTATAGTGTGTATTATTTATTATTTAAACTGTTTTAATTATTTGTCGTTTTGCACCTACCAATTTACTTTTCTCTGCATCACCCAATGGTTTGCTGGAAGAGAATGCCTTAAGGCATTAAGCTTACCCTTGTACATCAATTTTATTGTGTGCATAAATTATAAATAAATAAATATAAGTAATAGTAAGAGTGTGTGACCTCCAGCGACGGCATCGGAGCGCAGCACGCAGTTGGTGTAGAGCGGCAGCAGCTTCATGGGCTCGGGCAGCACGAGCTGTCCCGCGGAGGAGTATAAGTAATAGTAAGAGTGTGTGACCTCCAGCGACGGCATCGGAGCGCAGCACGCAGTTGGTGTAGAGCGGCAGCAGCTTCATGGGCTCGGGCAGCACGAGCTGTCCCGCGGAGGAGTATAAGTAATAGTAAGAGTGTGTGACCTCCAGCGACGGCATCGGAGCGCAGCACGCAGTTGGTGTAGAGCGGCAGCAGCTTCATGGGCTCGGGCAGCACGAGCTGTCCCGCGGAGGAGTATAAGTAATAGTAAGAGTGTGTGACCTCCAGCGACGGCATCGGAGCGCAGCACGCAGTTAGTGTAGAGCGGCAGCAGCTTCATGGGCTCGGGCAGCACGAGCTGTCCCGCGGAGGAGTATAAGTAATAGTAAGAGTGTGTGACCTCCAGCGACGGCATCGGAGCGCAGCACGCAGTTAGTGTAGAGCGGCAGCAGCTTCATGGGCTCGGGCAGCACGAGCTGTCCCGCGGAGGAGTATAAGTAATAGTAAGAGTGTGTGACCTCCAGCGACGGCATCGGAGCGCAGCACGCAGTTGGTGTAGAGCGGCAGCAGCTTCATGGGCTCGGGCAGCACGAGCTGTCCCGCGGAGGAGTATAAGTAATAGTAAGAGTGTGTGACCTCCAGCGACGGCATCGGAGCGCAGCACGCAGTTAGTGTAGAGCGGCAGCAGCTTCATGGGCTCGGGCAGCACGAGCTGTCCCGCGGAGGAGTATAAGTAATAGTAAGAGTGTGTGACCTCCAGCGACGGCATCGGAGCGCAGCACGCAGTTAGTGTAGAGCGGCAGCAGCTTCATGGGCTCGGGCAGCACGAGCTGTCCCGCGGAGGAGTATAAGTAATAGTAAGAGTGTGTGACCTCCAGCGACGGCATCGGAGCGCAGCACGCAGTTGGTGTAGAGCGGCAGCAGCTTCATGGGCTCGGGCAGCACGAGCTGTCCCGCGGAGGAGTATAAGTAATAGTAAGAGTGTGTGACCTCCAGCGACGGCATCGGAGCGCAGCACGCAGTTAGTGTAGAGCGGCAGCAGCTTCATGGGCTCGGGCAGCACGAGCTGTCCCGCGGAGGAGTATAAGTAATAGTAAGAGTGTGTGACCTCCAGCGACGGCATCGGAGCGCAGCACGCAGTTAGTGTAGAGCGGCAGCAGCTTCATGGGCTCGGGCAGCACGAGCTGTCCCGCGGAGGAGTATAAGTAATAGTAAGAGTGTGTGACCTCCAGCGACGGCATCGGAGCGCAGCACGCAGTTAGTGTAGAGCGGCAGCAGCTTCATGGGCTCGGGCAGCACGAGCTGTCCCGCGGAGGAGTATAAGTAATAGTAAGAGTGTGTGACCTCCAGCGACGGCATCGGAGCGCAGCACGCAGTTAGTGTAGAGCGGCAGCAGCTTCATGGGCTCGGGCAGCACGAGCTGTCCCGCGGAGGAGTATAAGTAATAGTAAGAGTGTGTGACCTCCAGCGACGGCATCGGAGCGCAGCACGCAGTTAGTGTAGAGCGGCAGCAGCTTCATGGGCTCGGGCAGCACGAGCTGTCCCGCGGAGGAGTATAAGTAATAGTAAGAGTGTGTGACCTCCAGCGACGGCATCGGAGCGCAGCACGCAGTTAGTGTAGAGCGGCAGCAGCTTCATGGGCTCGGGCAGCACGAGCTGTCCCGCGGAGGAGTATAAGTAATAGTAAGAGTGTGTGACCTCCAGCGACGGCATCGGAGCGCAGCACGCAGTTAGTGTAGAGCGGCAGCAGCTTCATGGGCTCGGGCAGCACGAGCTGTCCCGCGGAGGAGTATAAGTAATAGTAAGAGTGTGTGACCTCCAGCGACGGCATCGGAGCGCAGCACGCAGTTAGTGTAGAGCGGCAGCAGCTTCATGGGCTCGGGCAGCACGAGCTGTCCCGCGGAGGAGTATAAGTAATAGTAAGAGTGTGTGACCTCCAGCGACGGCATCGGAGCGCAGCACGCAGTTAGTGTAGAGCGGCAGCAGCTTCATGGGCTCGGGCAGCACGAGCTGTCCCGCGGAGGAGTATAAGTAATAGTAAGAGTGTGTGACCTCCAGCGACGGCATCGGAGCGCAGCACGCAGTTAGTGTAGAGCGGCAGCAGCTTCATGGGCTCGGGCAGCACGAGCTGTCCCGCGGAGGAGTATAAGTAATAGTAAGAGTGTGTGACCTCCAGCGACGGCATCGGAGCGCAGCACGCAGTTGGTGTAGAGCGGCAGCAGCTTCATGGGCTCGGGCAGCACGAGCTGTCCCGCGGAGGAGTATAAGTAATAGTAAGAGTGTGTGACCTCCAGCGACGGCATCGGAGCGCAGCACGCAGTTAGTGTAGAGCGGCAGCAGCTTCATGGGCTCGGGCAGCACGAGCTGTCCCGCGGAGGAGTATAAGTAATAGTAAGAGTGTGTGACCTCCAGCGACGGCATCGGAGCGCAGCACGCAGTTAGTGTAGAGCGGCAGCAGCTTCATGGGCTCGGGCAGCACGAGCTGTCCCGCGGAGGAGTATAAGTAATAGTAAGAGTGTGTGACCTCCAGCGACGGCATCGGAGCGCAG